>BMAO01038103.1:0-45248 GCA_019973975.1 Trichonephila clavata
TATATTTCACAAACAGTCATTTTTCTGTGTTTGGGTTTGTGTTTTTCATAGAAAGACTCGAGATGTGGATTTATGTTTTTGACTGTTACAGTTGTAAGAGTAACATAATTTATAAAAAGTCAAATGTTCAAATTATATTTTACTTTAATTATCATGCCCTTCTACAGAGTAAAAAGAAGGATCGAAGATCTGTAATGTTATTTATAATTAATTTTCAGGAACGTACACAATATATCAATATTTTACGCATTTTGGAATAATCGAGGCTAAAATAGAGAACTGTTGTTAGAGAGATATGCTGAAATCTGTAAACAACAATAAAATATTTGTGTTTTGTCTTTAAGTTTAAGCATTGATCATTGATTGTTAATTTTAATCCAGAGATTTCAAACAGTTAGTCGATCCCTAGGGTCAATGGGAAGATTCTACAAGATATCCACGGGAGCAAAAAAAATTATTTTGGGGTTTATGAGATGTAAATGGGGGTCTACGATAGTGGCTCTCGTTCAGCCACGCACGCACAGATCGTGACTTTTATTTTAAAATTTAATCAAATTGAAACCATATTTTACCTATTTAACAGATTTATTTACTAAATTCACAGTGAGTTAGTTACAAGATGACAGTTACAAGTACCTTACCTAGCAGCGTTTCTTGCCAGAATTGAGAAAAAGGAGTATAAAATTTTTCCATTTTGTCAATTGACTACAAATAATCTAACAGGAAAATGAAATTTAATTGATAATTAACCTACATTCAACATTTAAATGCTTTTTATTCAGATTTTGATTCTGGGTTTGAGAATGCTTTGATTATAGTAATAACCACTGCAGGCAATGAATTCATATGGTCACATTGAAAAAAAATGTCATATTACAAGGAGAACTGATCGGAATAGGCAGTAATGGAGATCTTTAAGAAAAGTTTAGGAACGGATATCAGCAATTTTAGGTTTTAATAAATTATAGTTTAAGAAAAAAGCAACTAAAAACACGCTTTTATAGTGAATCAAACTAAAAAGTAACAAAATAATTTTTAATATAAGAATAAAATAACGAACGAGAAAATTAATGTCATTGTGGTAAAAGCGTGGGATGCTTTATACTACATTTTTACACTAACTCAGTTTTTCGGAATAGAATTAGTAAGAAATTATAACAATTAATACAGAGCACCCCACGTTTTTACCCCAATGACATTAATTTTCTCGTTAATCATTTTATTCTTATATTAAGAATTATTTTTTTTACATTTTAGTTCGATTCATTATAAAAGCGTGTTTATTAGTTTTTTTTTAAAACTATAATTTATTTTTTCATTTTTTAAGATTGATCTACAAAAAAGCGTGTTTTTTCAATTTTTCAAACTATCACTTATTCATTGTTGAATTTATTTTTGAGTTTGATATTTGGAGCCGGAAGCAATAACTGGAAACAGTAGCTGCTGGAATTAGTCTTGCTCTTCAATGGATATTAATTAACGGGTCTGAAGGATATCTATTCTCTCCGCGTACGGGGCCTCGAATCAGTCCCGTATCTTTATATTCAAAGATCCCGTCTTTACAGATACAGGTCAAACTAATAAAAGTGTGTTAAGAAGAAATATTAAGTGTCAATCGTTTTATCACCTTTTAAACGTATTGCTATAATGTTAGTTCGTATCATCACTTCTAAACGTATTGCTTAGTAAAAAAAAATATTTAGCAGTTAAAACATAAACTGTTTTTTTTTCATATGCACGAGTCTATTTTTTTTATTTCCATTTTTAGAAAAACTAGACAATTGTTTATATTATGGTAACAAATTTCTGTGACGCTCACCCACCCTTCCCTTTCTCACATAAAGAGAGAATACTTTTATTGTTTGCCTTATTTCTATTAACCACAAGTGTATTCGTTTTTAGGTTTACAAGTATATTCGTTTTAATCTTTTAGTCACTAAATCTAGTATTAGTCACCAAATCTGAAAATGGTATGAGCAATAAGTCGCCAAATCTGAAAATGGTATGTGCAATAAGTCGCCAAATCTGAAAATTATATGTGCAATAAGTCGGAAAATTTGGAAGTAGTGTATGAAATTAGTTACCAAATCTGAATAATCATTATTCCTGATGTCCTGATCAGGATAATGGAACAAAATAATGAAATTATTTTACTGTCATCGGTTCTTAACAAGTGTGCAAAATTTCGAATTAATCTGACCTTTTAAAGTGGGTAAAAATCGAGTGCAAAGATTCCGTTACATTCAAGTGAAGCTTATAAAGGCGTGTTAAAAAGATATACCTGTTATTTATCCCGAATTATGGAGTATTGTGAGAAAGGCTTTAGCTGCTTTTCGTGGTCAGGAGGAGTTTTAGTGTGTGTGGTTTCCAATCTACAAAATAAAAAAAAGAAAGAAAAAGATTGGACACTACTAGGATATTTAGGATTAAACCTGACAAGAATGATGCTAAATGTTGAAAATTTGTTATTGAAACACCCGATTTATCCCTCCCATTATAAACATTTGTTTGTTGTGATTAGTTATTTTATGTATTAATTAAATTTTAATTTAACCAACATGTTTTTTTTTAAATTTCAAATATTATACTTCTCTAATGTTGAAATTTAAATCATTTTAAGAAAACAGCTCTATACTAGATGTCAAAAGACATTTAAGTTGATAAATTTTCAAAAATTCAATATTAGCTTGGCAGGGGTCTACCCCAAACCGAAAAACATGGCAAGGGGTCTATGCGACAAAAAATTTGGGAACATCTGTTTTAATCAAATACAATAAATAGTATGAATAAAATGAAGCTATCTTTTATGCACACAAGCCATAGTGAATGATATAAAAGTAGAGGTTTCAAACTCTGAAAAATAAAAGAATGTAAATATAATTAGTAGAGAGTAATTTATGGTCTAAAAATATTGTTTTATTTGAAACATTTGCTTTTTAAACATTTTTATGATATATATTATTGACCATGAAAAAAAAAAGATATATTTATCCCAAAATAAAATAGAAATTGGTTTTTTTATTTAATTGGCTTTCAATGATTTTTCTGTTATACATAAAAAGGAATTTAGTACAGTTTTACGACTTTAAGGAACTAAAAAATACACACAAAAAATCTCTCTCTCGCTGAAAAGTGGCCAAAAAATAATTGCTGCTATATACAGCTTACCTTCGGAAAAAAATCAATATTTTTTTTGTTCCTGACGTGAAAATTATATAAGAAAGCAAAGGAAATCATTGTATGGACAGGAAGTGTAGACAAACAAACCTTAGAATTTCGAGGGAAATGATTCAAAATAAACACACAATACTATAAAAAAAGAGACAAATTACTTTTTTTTGTGTGAGACAAGGAAGTAGTAACGTGTTCTGTTTTCAAAAAAATGTGTCAAGAGAAAGAAGGTTAAGCAAACTATTTCTCTTTATTTATCAACATTATTAAGTGGACTATTTGGTTATCAAGGCTACGTAACATGTATTAGATTTTTGAAAATAATTGACCCCAATGGACTAAAGTCATGACGGTCACATGATAAATATAAACACGTGTTCTACATTGAATTCAAAACGGACATTAGACTATAGCTCGTACTTTTTATTCTATTTGTAAAACTTAGGAAAAATTTCAAATTACATAATGGACTAAATTCATGACGGTCACATGATAATATAAACACGTGTTCTACATTGAATTCAAAACGGACAATAAATTAGCTCGAACTTTTTATTCTATTTGTAAAACTTAGGTAAAATTTCAAATTGCATAGTTGGGTAAAGATGCTCAAGAGTTATAAAAAGAAATTTCTGCAAAAAGGTTTTAGAATTAAAGAAAAAAAAAGTCTTGCTTTATACATGTACTTTTAAATAAAGTGACAAATATTAATTTTTTTAAAAAAAAGTTTAATTTGGTAAAAAGTAAAAAGCGTGAAGCTAAAAGTAAAAAGCGTAATTTGGCAACAACGAAGTGCATGAACTGATTTGCTGAAAATAGATAGTTGCATTTATCGTGACTATGACGTCACATGTGTTTTTGAACTTGATTGGCTAAAAACACGTGGTTTAAAATTATCATGTGATTATGACGTCACATGAATTTAGTCCATTCAATGATGAATATTTTCAAATGTCTCGCAAACAAATTATCAAATTAAGTCTCGAATGAGAATACCTGTAATAACAAAGTTGTGATGAACCGCACCTCAATATAACAGTAGCTTTTCATTAAAAAAATATAGTAAGGGAAAAAAACTTTAAGAAAAAACTGCGTGACGGAACGTCCATTAGTGATTGGGTGTTAAAATGAAGGGAAGCCATAATGAAAACAAATCATTTTTATTATTCTATTAATCGATTCAAATAAGCAAGGGTAGTAAATGCACTTATATAAAAGTATTGAAGCAAGTGCGAGGTAGACGATATTTAATATTTAATTAGGAGTAGAATCACTTACTTTTTGAACGTTTGGTAATCTACTTTCTAAATAATTGTAATTCCTTTCTCAGATAAACGACTTCTGGTCGATTTGATTGTAATTCAAATATCTTATTGATTGGATCGTCAATTATCAATCTTATATATTAATTAATTAATTAATCGACGAGTCACTCTCGTCTAGCTTTCATCTATTTTACGTTATATAATCACTGATATCTATCATATAGCTCCTAATCTCCCTCTCTCTTTCGAACATAAAAGTTACAGCTTAAATATACGACATGATTTACATAAACCGCATCTTCTTATTTCGGAGAAAGTTTTCAATAGAAACATATTTAAAGAGATTTTCCCCAAGAGGATTAGTAGGCGGCAAACGAATAGACCCGTTCAAAACTATTTAATTCCCTTTCAGAAAAATAAATATTACGTCATAGGAAAAATGCATAATATTTCGATTTTTAATCTTTTGAATACATCTTGTTATTTCTGACATACTTTTTATTCTGATTTTTGTTACTTATTACTTATTTTGGATTTCAAATTTGTCCATCGAACTATATTAAAAAGTATGATTTTTTTAACTCAAGAGCAAGCAAGTAATTTTATTACTTTTGGAATTTTTAATTACAAAAAATTAAAATATTCTTTTAAATTTCGGAATTAGTACAATTATTTTTTGATTAGAGCCTTGAAGTATGCATTTTATTTTCTGATGATTAACAAGTAATATAAAAAAATTTTTAAGTTACTTCCTACTTAGATCAACTAAAAAAAATTATTTTAATTACTTTTTATTAAATAGTTACAATAAATATAAATATGTATATACATATGACAGAATCACAACATTAAGTGGAAATTAATTTTTATTAATTATCATTAAAGTATCGCATTGTCATCCAAAACAATCGTGTATATAAAATTTCAGTTCATCTGAAGGCTTTGAAACGCGAGGAAAAAAAATCTTTTAAAGTTTTGACCCAAGTCGCTAAAAATGAAGCCAACGTGGCTGTACCTGTAATTCTTTAAATAATTAATTCCAGTCAATTAATTATAATTAAATTATCCTATTTTTACGCAATGCAATGATGTATAGAATGCTTCAGCTTATAAATGAGTGCTTTAAAATGTGGGAAAAAACTTTTCAATTTTTGACACGCCGCCAAAATGTTCGCTAAGTCGCCAAAAATGATGCCAACGTAACTGTATTTGTAATTCTTTGAATAATTAGCTTTAATCAATTAATTTTTATTAATTATAATTAATTTACTGTATTGTCATCCAAAATAAGTGTGTGTATAAAATTTAAGCTCAATTGAGTGTTTTAAAATGCATTTTATTATCGATTGAAAATTTGAATAAGATAAATATAGAGAGAGTGAGCTAATAGTATATATATATATATATAGGAATAGAAAAAATTGTAAAGCTTTTGTATAATTTACTGTTTCATAGCTTTCTCCAAAACCCTCTAGTCTATTTATTGGTCGATTGGGGGTGAGACGTTGATAGCATAAAAGATTGTTTGCAGGGAAAACTTTAAACATTCTTCACAAAATGATAGTCTTTGCGACATTTTGATGTGTATTGTTCCTTCAAAATAGATTTGGCAGGGGAACTTTTCTTTGTTAATGCTGTTAGCGACAACGTACGTGATGCGTTGAAGATTGTTCTCAAAATTAGAACTTAGAGGGCGCCTGAAAGTGTTCCTTCTTGGCACCCAGAGTCTCCAGGGCTCATAAAAGAGAAAGGTCAATGCTCTTTTCATTTCACTTCGAAGGGAAGAGGGAAAATAGTCATTAAAATAATGAAGCGGAACGACAAGGAACATTGGTCAAGAAGAGGAACATAGATAGGCTTTTTCAGCTTAGGACATTCGAATGTATAGCATGATGGCTGAATGGTTTGCAACAGAAGGTGGAATATAACAAGGGTTCTGGAATGTTTTTATAGGAACACAACCCACTGAGTATAAAAATAAATGATGATACTGTGGAAGCCCATTATTATATTAATAAGATTATTGAAGTGCACAGACATAAATTAATGTATCTATAAAAAATATCATACTTCAAAAATCGATTATATATATATAAAGTCAATTATAGCTAAATCATTACCGCTACAAGGGAATTAATATGCAAAAAATTATAGTTTAAAACACGCTTTTTTACAGAATCGAACTATAGTTCTAATTTAAGAATAAAATGATTAACGAGAAAATTAATGTCATTGGGATAAAAGCGTGGGGTGCTCTATATTAATTGTTATAACTTCTTACTAGTTATATTCGAAATTGCTGAGTTAGTGTAAAAATGTAGTACAAAGGACCCCACGCTTTTACCACAATGACATTAATTTTCTTGTTAATCGTTTTATTCTTATATTAATAATTATTTTTTTTACTTTTTAGTTCGATTTATTATAAAAGCGTGTTTTTTAGTTTTTTTTAAACTATAATTTATTTTTCATTTTTTTTAGTTCAATCTACAATAAAAGTACGTTTTTTTTTAGTTTTTCCGACTATGATTTAATCATTGTTGAATTTATCCTTGAGTTTGATATTTGGAGCCGGGGTGGAAGGAATTACGTAGCTTCTGGAATTAGTCTTGCTCTTAATTGGATATTAATTAAAGGGTCTGAAGGGTATTTATTCACTCCGTTTACCGAGCCTTCGGATGAATCCCGTATCGTTATATTTCGAAGATTCTACAGATACAGGTCAAACTAATAAAAGTATGTTAAGAATAAATATTAAGTGTCAATCGTATTATAACCTTTTAAACGTATTGCTATAAAGTTAATTCATATTGTTACGAATTTTGTATAAAATATGTAAATAATTTGTATTTGGATGTGCAATGCCTTTATATTTCTTTACTCTATATTTATTTCATGTTAAGATTGTAATATTCACAAGCAAGCCGTCCCTTACGTTTTAATGGCAATTCAATGGGAACTTGGCGAAATATTGGCGATAGAGCCAAGTTGGCATCATTTTTGGCGACCAAGTTGGCGACTAACGGCGACTTTGGCGACCAATTTGGCGACATTGGCGACCATGTTGGCGAGTTCGGGACCCTCTGGATTCTTCTAGAAATTAGTAGAAAAATCCACTAATTTCACGATCTGTGGCGCGAGCGCATCTTTCCAGAAATTTCGGCCTCTGCTATAAATAGAGAGAGACCCGCCGCAACAGTCAGTCTGATTTTAACCAGCGAGTAGTGAGCACTGTTTTGATTAAGGATTAGAAGACTTGCCTTGAATTTGATAAGCTCGGCTGTGCTTGTGAATAGTCATTTACATACGTGAATTTTAGACACTGCTTATTGTGTCTGAGTGCTGTTGAAGGTGTGAAATCCTTCTGTTAATTATTCTGCGAATTTTGCTGTTGAATCCTATATTTTCAAAGATTGATTTACGCCAATAAATACTCACCGCTCTTAAGGAATTGCCTTGTTATTTACGGCTGATTTTGCATAAAATCCTCGAACCCCGATCTACGTAACAATATCATCACTCCAAGCGTATTGCTTGATAAAAGTAAAAAATGTTTAGCAGTTAGAACATGAATTATCTTTTTTCACATGCACGAGTCTTTTTTTTACTTCCTTTTTCAGAAAAATTACACAATTGTTTATATTATGATAAGAAATTGCTGACGCACACCCACTCTTCCCTTTCTCACATAAAGAGAACACTTTTTTTAGTTTTATTTCTATTAACCACAAGTGTATTCGTTTTTAGGGTTGCACCTTAATCTTTTAGTCGCTAAATCTGGAATCAGTCACCAAATTTGAAAATGGTATATGGTATTAGTCGCCAAATCTGAAAATGTTATATGCAGTAAGTGATCAAATCTGGAAATGGTATATGGAATTTGTCACCAAATCAAAAAATCGTTATTCCTGATGTCCTGATCAGGACAATGGGGAACAAATCTATGGTATTATTATACTGTCATCAGTCCTTGACAAGTGTGCAAAATTTCGAATTAATCTGACTTTTTTAAGTGGGTAAAAATTGAGTTCAAAGATTCCGTTACATAGGTACAAGTGAAATTTATAAAAGCGGGTTAAAAAACGTTTGCAATAAGAAGATAATTTTGAAAAAAAAAGGAAGAAAATTGTTTAAATTTCTAAGTATAGATGGAGCAGTAGAGCAAAAAAAATTGAAACTGTGAACGCATAAAAATATTTATTATGCATTTATTTATATCACTTCGTAATTTCCACATTTTATAGCTTTATTCATGTTTGAATTCCATTCAGTTTCAGATTTCATGTATTTATGACATGTTTTCAAAATCTTTTTTTCAGTGTTTAAGTTTCAGTTTTTTTAATGCTAGTGAGTGTTTACATCCTTATTTGTGATACATCTGTTTTCATATCTCGAAAAAATATTCCACAGTGTGAAGCATTTTATGATTAATCATTTTTATACACTTTTGTTTATTGATTATGTATCGTATTTGAAAAATAAAAAAGACATTTTCCCGATATTTTATATATTTCATCTTGTTGATTATTTATAGGATTTGAAATGCACAAAATACATTTTTTTCCAATTTGTATAATTAATCACTACAAGCTGCTACACCCATTCTTCACACGGGAGAATTGAAAAATTGAATAATACAGACTGGGATAAAAGAAGTTTTTAATGAGTTAAATTTACGTGAATTGCAAATTAAACCCCCCCCCCCCAAAGAAGAAACAAGCAAACAACTTTTTGAATATCTCGGCTTAAAAAAACCATATTTATTAAATTTTAAGTCTGAAGGTCTAAAAGTTGATAAAAAGTATTTTTTTAAAAATATTTATAACGCCATTAACTCTCTTGTGGGTCCATTTTTGAAAACACCTTGTTGAGCTTATCTCTGCTCAGCATAAGTAACACATTGCTACAAATTTTGTGTAATGAACGCTTAAAATAGTGTCAATAATTTATATCTGGATGTGTGTCATACGTTAATATAACTTTCTTCTGTATTTATTTTACGTTAAAATTGTAATATTCGCACGCAGCGCCGTTCCTTACATTATAATGGCAATTCAATGGAAACATAGTGAATTATTGGGGTGATAGAGAAAAGCTGGCATCTTTTTTGGCGACCACGTTGGCAACTTGGCAATTGATTAAACGGTGCAGAAGTTGCTTTGCTGTAGCGCCACATAGTGGGGAGTTGCAACAAAGAGGATAACACAAAAACCTTCTCCACAAAAAATGCATATTCATGCCAATTTTTATAGTGGTCGGTTGAACGGTGTTGGAGTGAAGTGATTTCAAAGCACACAAACATCCATTTTTATGTATAGAGATCATTCATTTTGCTGTGGATGTAAATTTACTTTGCCTATAATACTGGAAATTTTCTGATACACCTGAGAGAAGTATTAATAAAAAAAAACGGAATATACACTCATTGCCATAAAAATTTGCGCACCAAGAAAAGTCATCGGAATAAAACGAAATTTTACATAAGAAAGTACAACGTTGATGTAATTAAACGATTACAAAATCAAAGCAAAATGATTATTTACAGTAGAAAAAATTACAAATGAAAGGATTTTATAATACCTTGTTAGGCCAACTCTAGCAGGATGTGATACAGTTGGGCATTGTGGCATACGAGTCCCATATGATGTCCGTTGACATTTCATTCAACAGTTGCTGTAAATGCACATCTAATTCGACCAAACTTGTAGGCTGACCAACTTGTTGTCTTAAATGATCCCCGATATGCTCAATCGGTGACAAATCTGGGGATGGAGTAGGTCAGGGAAGGGTAAAAATGTGGTGGAGACAGTCTTGTGAAACAGTTGCTGCGCGTGGAAGAGCATTGTTCTGTTGAAAAATTGCTCTTAACAGCCCTGCCATGAATGGCAACATATGTAACTGAAGGATGTTGCGAACATATGCAAGGAATGAGATGTTTTCTCATTCCCACCTAGAGCTGTGGGAGGAAGGCAAGGAAAACTAGCCATATCCAAAAATCACTCTTTTATTGATCACACAATTTAACAAAACAAATCAAGTACTTTCAACGAGAAGAAATGTTCTCAATCTAAGCAATATGAGGATTAATAACGAGATGCGCGAATTATGGGAAGACTTTAAATATATATATATATATATATATATATATATATATATATATATCGACCCTCTTATTTAAGGACCAAATCTACTTTCCCAATTATCTGAACATTAATTAAACTTTGGTGACCAATCGTCCCTTTAATTCTTTCACCTATCAAATATTTGAAATGCGCTATAAAATGGTATAATACCTGATCAGTATCAATCTATCATATCCCCTCACCTTCTCTATCACATCTAGCTTGAATACCTAGTCTATTTATAGCTGACCTAATTTGAATAATCAAGGTTTCTTTTTCAGAGGGTTGGTTGTGAATAAACTCGAATTGATAGACCAAAGATTTCCCAAGAGGATTAAGGAAAGGACTTATCCCTAGGTTATCATGGTATCTTGGATAAATATTAGAGGCCACCATGTGTCGTATGCGATGGTGCCCCCATAAGATCCCACCAGTAGTTATAGGAGTGGTGTGCTGTTGTACAGCAAAGGCAAGTTTGAGACGCTCACTACGGGGCCTCCACACTCCTACAGGATTGCCATCACTGCCCAAATTGAATAAGAATTTGTCGATAAACATGATCTGATTCCTTTTCGGTTGCATTCCATTCGAGAACGAAACCACTTCAAACAGTGGCGATGGTGAAGGGAGTGTCAATTGCAATACACGTAATGGGTGTCACGTTAACAACTGTCCTTCAGCTACGCACCTTGCGATTGTAAAGAATGGCACAGAGGCCCGCAGTGAATGGGCTGCCTGTGTATGGATGGCGGACAATTAGGTTCTATGCATGCACTACGTATGGTGTGATGGTCTTCTCTGTTATTGGTTTTTCCGAGCCTGATCACCATGTAGCAAATCTGATCAGGATGTAATCTCTCTCTTGTCCACTGGTACTCACACCTCCTCCCAGTAAGATCAGAGTTTCCTAGGTGGCGAGCTGCTCACCGAGTTAACTACCTGGTTTCCATCAACCCTGTGAATTTTCCCTTCTCGTACTCTAACGGCTGCTTGTACTGTTTTCAATGGCGGCGTAATGGCATCTCTAAAGAAACATCGCTCTGTAGTAGATTAAATATACGCGTACAAGCTCTGCTTATCTGTTTTATAATCCAAGGAGAACAAATTTCAACGCCCTCTGGTGGCAGTATCTGGCGCAATCACTCTGCATTTCGAATCATTTACATATCTGCCTGACCTTTTTTTAGGCTGCATATTGGCAACTAAGCCATTTGTAGACACTATACATCCAAAAAATGTGATAGCCATTCCCATGGTTCTTCTTAGTAAAATTATCTTATCTGAGATATAAAAGTATATATCTTAAAAGACATCCTAGAATTACCAGGACACGGTAGCCGAGAGGTTGTGGTCTCGTGCTTGTAGCCAGCGTTCTTTTTGTGGAATAATGTGTTCGTGCCCTGGTACCACTAACAACCCATGTGTAAAAGAGTCAATGCCGAAGAGAGGAATTTTAAGCCTGCTGATGCTCAAAGTATTCATGTTGGCGTGGTGAGGAAGTTTGAAGAGACTATTCTATGACAGATGTGGTCTTCGTCGACCGTGGCTCGGAATTGTGGAGTCCACCGTGTTGCTTCTAAGTGCGACGTTAATAACAGTCAATAGACCTAATTTTGCTCGCTATTTCAGCTAGAATGACACATTTTGCCGCATTTGTTAATTATTGGGTAAAATGAGTGAATGAGTGTCTATTAACGTCACACTCTTATGCAGGAATGGCGAACCAGTGGCACGCGTGCCATTGATGGCACGCGATACAATATTTTTGGCTCGACAGTGATCAAAATGGTTTGCATTTTATTTCAAAGTTCACTATGAGATATTACAAACAAACACGAGTGATCGATCGCAAGGCGGCGAGGAGCACATTCATTTGTTATTGCCTTGCCTTAGTTATGTCATAGACCACAATTCTTTATGATGTAAAGTTTGTCTAAGCATAGCATGTGGTCAATTTAATTGACACAACTGAATTTTAAAGTTTATCTGTGTTATATTTACGATTTTTAACTGTTGTTTAACATGACTAGTATAGCAAAAGAACACAAAGTGCAATACAGTAAGTGTAACAGAGAATTTCAAATTTGGTGGACCGATAATCATGGCATTATTAGCAAAGGCGACAAAGCGGTGTGTGTTTTATGTTTTGGAACAGTTGTGTGCAGATCATAGTCTGTAAAACGGTGTTTTGAAACAAATCCCAAACCCTCTTGTCAAAAAAAGTGAGCCACAGAAAAAAAATTAATTGCTTAGAAACCATTTGGCAGATGACTCAAATTCAGCATGTATTCTACACAAAAAGTAACATCTTACAATCCTAATATAATCTATTTGCCATCCAATCAACCACAACAGAAGTTACACTAATGTTACTTTAGTTTGAATTACACGTTTGACTAAAACCTTTACAACAATGCTGTGCAAAAGGTATTTTTTCGTAGTAAATAGGGTTTTGTGTTGTTGGTATTTAGTTTTTCCCAATAATCACAAGTCAAACCTATTTGATCGTACGTCTATACCTCACTAAACACTTCTTTAGAAAAAAAATGGTACGTCGATCCATAAAGGTTCGCCACCCCTGATCTAAAGCAATATAAACTCTTTTGGTGATGGATCTCGTATTTTTGAACCACGGCCATGTGACGAGGACGACACCCGAGATGGCTCCAATTTTTCAAACTACCACAACTACCGCAAAGGAGCGGAATTTTTTTGAGCACGACGGCCGATTTTTTGTGTGCATCAGCTCTTCTACACGGTGGGTCTTCAGTGGAACCAGAAATTGAAACCATGATTTGGCAATGTCAGCCACGAGTACTTGACCACTACCACTAGGCTTCAGAGTCCACAATTATCCCTTTAAGGCCCATCCCACAAAATCATGTGGGTTATATATTCTTCCATATTTTTGCTTCTGGAATAGTTGTACGAAAGAAAATCCCAAATCGAGCGATTCAACTGGTATGAAGAAAGGGAAAAGTATCACTTTTTATCAACAGACGGCGGTAGTAGTCAATGTTTTACTTTCAGCTGGCAAATCTAGCTTTGTCTACAAATACAACGAAAACACGTCTTCTTTTTATCTGTCATAAAATGCAATTATCAATATATTTCTAATTGCTTGGATACACATTTTTGTCTTAATGTTCAAATAATTGTAAAGTAGTCAAAATATTAATTGTACTCTATTAATGTTGCTTGTAAGACTGATGATTCGTTACCCGCATGATCGTGCGACTTGGGCGTTACTTGAGTCACTGCAGCAGTAAAGGTAAGTTCTCGCCATAACGAGTTTTATTTTCTGTTTTAATAACTTTGATGGAAATCTTAATAAAAACGAAATGCATGTAATATAATTAACACCATGTTTTCTTTGGGGGGTAACAATGGACGTGAGTTCCTTTTTTCTTCCCTTGTTCTTCTTTACAACTAATTTTCTCTTTCATACATTTGTTGAGAGGTACGGCATTTTCCTTCTCTACACATTAGTGTGTGTGTGCATTCATTCTCTCCCTCTTCCCCGCAAGAAAAAAAATAATATGAATTTTTTCGGAGTAGATAGGATGTGGTTTAAATATTTAATTTTTTAAAAAATAATAAAATGTTTTGATACATTTTATAATTTTTCGCAGAATATTGTGCTAATTTTTAACCAAAAACTTTTTCTGATGTCTAAAAGGAAAAGTATTCTCACACACAAAAAGAAATTTTGCAATTGATGAATAAATCAGATTCTGAATTTAGTGATCTCTTGGATGATGACTATGCTGCGGACAAAACATATAGACCACTTATACTAGAAAGAGAATCAAGTTCAGATGAAAACAATAAAGGAAACCATGGAAATATTTGTAATGAAAAGACAATTCTGAACCATTTCCTACCTTCAAAGTCTGTTGGATCTATTCATTGCATTGTTTTAGCTATAGAAAATTCTTGGTTTCAGAACAAACAAGACGCAATATCTCAAATAAAATTCCTCCAAAAATCAAATTAAATCTCTTAAAATTTAAGCTAGAGATAGTTGAAGCGTAGCGGCATCTCCACCTACTAAAAAAATCATTTTAACTGATGATGAAGATGACAGTGTAGAACAATTAGTTATAATAATAATAATAATAATAATAATAATAATAATAATATATATATATATATGCTTATTTTTTTAAAAGGAGAAAAGCGACTGACTGACTGACTCATCACGATATCTCCGGAACTATTCAAGCTACAGACTTGAAATTTGGTAGGCATGTTCCTTTCATAGTGTAGAGATCCTCTTAGAGCGGATTTTGCGAAATTTGAATCGCAAGGGGTGTTACGGGGCATTTTAAATAATTATTTCCATTTTTAAACTACTCGACATACAATCTTGAAATTTGGTAAGCAGTAGGGTTTGCAGCCCAGGGATTCCGGGGTGTTTTTTTTTAAATCCCCGGAATTGAAATAACTAATCTCGGAATTAAATTTTTGTCTGAAATATATTTTGAAAATTTTTTTAAAGCATTGTGAATCTAGTATTACATTTAATGTATGTTATTTACATTTTTTTCCTACTGTTTACGTTTGATGTCAGTTTTCTTACGTGTTGAACCTTGAATGGTTCGAGGAGGGTGTGTATGTTAAACAGTGAAATTTGATATTTATGTCTTCTCTTATTTTCTTCTGTAACATTCTCCCCATCGCGAGTGGGGTCAGAAAACGGACATTTCTTCCATCTTCAGGATGTCCGATGTCAGCTAACTTGGACAGAGGCAATTAGAATTTTTGGAAGATATCTAGTAGGATTTTCAGCCCCGGGATCCCGGTTTTTTTTTCCAATACCGAAATCCCAAGATTTAATTTTTGTCTGAATTATATTTAAAAAATTTTTTCTCATTAAAATTTTCTAAGAATTTAATTTCTTAAAAAATCATTTTTTTTATGAAATATGTACGTAGAATTTTTTTTTGCAATTATAAGTGTGCTATAGGTAAAAAAAAACATATATGCGCAGCTCTCATTTCTCATATAGGAGAATGTCGCACAGATCTAAGTGGCTCACTGCAGTGTTTACACAATAATATAAGCAACATCTCAAGAATAGATTTTGTCACCGTTATTTTTTCAATTAAATGCCATTAATTAAGAGTGGACCTGCTTGTAAGACTTGAGGCACTTCCACCAACAGCTTCTACCACTGGATCTTCAATTTCAAATAAGGTAACACACACCTGAGCTGGCGCCCCCTCTCCTAACTACCACACCACTTTTAACGGGACGACGTTTGAGCTCTAGACAGATTTAACGTGCATCGCTCCCCTACACAGTGGGGTTTTAGTGGTACTCGGCTTGAACTCGTGATATGTCAGCCACGATCCGATACCTTGACCACTATGCTACCGCAATCCCTATATATAAAGGGAGAGAGTGAGACAATATATGAATTGAAAAAAAGATCCAGTCTTTGCAGGATAACTGTAAATTTTGTTGAGAAAAATTAATCAAAAATTAATTTTGTTGTTTTATTTTTCTGCTTCTTGAAAATGACTGCGGTTCCCCCTTAAATCCCCCTTATTTTTAATATATTTCTTTGTATTGATATCTGATTTTTTCTTTTAAAAAATTTATCGTTAAGAGTCCTTTTTTTACGTGATAAGATTCAAGAAAATATGCCATCTCTTCGGTATTAAAATAAAAGTATTCTTTTCAACAGCCTCTGTAATTTTTCTTAAAAAAAATATCCAATTTCGCATGGAAAAACATTTTTTTTTAAACACACGTATCTCAAATACATATATCTTCGAAAACAGATTTCAGGATAGCGAAATATGTCTATAAAAAAAAAAAATAGGTTTCGCGGTTTTTTCAACCAAAAGATCAAATCCTACGTGAACACCCCCATTCAGCAATTCCCCAGCCAGCCATTGCTATTATTGGTAGACTGATGTTTTCTCTTATAAGTAATGGTTTTCCAATAATGTCTTCAACAAAGGTCTACAGAAAACCACCCAAATGTATCGATATCTTCGGACGAATCTGTTGCTTTTTATTTTACTTTATTTTTATTTACTATTTTTATTTTATTTCTCTCTTTACAATCACTCTCCTTCTCCAACTTTTCCTTTTCCTGTGACATTCCACACCTCGCATTTTAGAATTTCTTGCGGAAAAGAACAATTGTTCTTGGAATTTTATGAAAAGCATTTCTTCTCTCCTCCTCTTCTCCTTCCGCTTCACTTCACTTAATAACATTTGAAGAATTTTTAATAAAAATGCAAGTGTTTTGCGCTAAAATATCAAAGAATGTGTGGTAGCTATTTTCATCATCTTTTTTTTCGTTTTATAGATGTATAATAATAAAAGAAAAGGGTGTCAAAAAGAATTTTTGGGAAATTTTTTTACATGCTTGAATAGTTATTTTTATTCACAGGAGGTGTCAAACAACGGTTTAAGGCAAAATATTTTACTACATATTTTGTGTGAAAAGTCTCTTATTTCTTAAGATTTTCAAACCACATTGGCATAGTTCTCTTTTTTTTATTTTAAAGCATACTGCATGAAATTTGCTATAAGAAATCGTATTTTAAAAGCTCCAAGGCTTGTTTTGTATTGTAAAATATTTAGTTCTATTTAAATTTCTTTCCTTTATGTTTTATGCTAATTTTTAATTGACTAATTCAAATGTGGGGAACCCAGGCCCCCGTGAGTTTCTTGTGTGACCTTCAGAAAAGCTTGCACTTGTATTAATTAATATTTAATTATATAGATTACAACAGTTTGCAAAGCAATGGAATTAAATGAAGGAGGGCATGAATGTATGTATGTTTAATTGTAACTGCTTGTGGGAATAGCCAATTATACATTTCAAAAGTTAGAACGTCACCTAGTGCAACATGGCAACACTACCAGACATGCTCATCAAGAGGATTAATAAAGGCTTCTCATTATGAAGCTTAATCCAAATAATTTTGCTTACATAAATAAAAATACCTATAGTGAAGCATAAAAAGTTGCAACAGTATCTATAAACTTAAATAATTTTATAAAAATTATAATAATTAATGATTAATGTTATAACAAGTTTTTTTTTCCCTTTTGTGAATGCAGAAATATTTTATGATGTAACTTTTTATGTTAAATAATAAAAAAATAAGAACTTAATTGCTTTATAATCTTTATATATAAAAATTACGTGTCACAGTGTTTGTCCACGATGAACTCCAAAACTACTCAATCTATTTTAATATAATTTTGCATATTATGTGTTATTTCGTCCAATTTAAGACATAGGTTAGTTTTCATTTCAATTAATGGCGTCATAATTTTTTATTGCCGGAAATGTGAAGAATCCGGGAAAAGGGAAAATTTGCAAAATGTTTGCAATGCGCGAGTATCTGCAGAAGTGGATTTTGTACACCAAGGTGCAAGAAAAGTGAGCGCCTAGCGTATTTTGAAGCGTAGAATTCGAATTTTAAATGGGTTTCCAATAATACCCGTAACTTTGATGGATAATGCCGGTCGACCGTATTTTAGTCACGCCGTTGCAGGGGCTTACCTTAAAAGCCTTGGAGCGCGAAAACCTGGACCCTGGCGTATTTCAAAAAGGCCAATCAGAATCTCATATCATATCTGAGAAATTATCGTAATTTTGCCGGATAATTCCGGAAGACCGTCTATTACGTGAACCACTGCATGAGCATATCCTAAAAGTCTTAAAGCGTAACAAAGTGTCTATCTGGTGTATTTCGGGACGTATACAGCTATTTTGTAAAATAATGAATGTCATTGCTGGAGAGATTTAATTGTTCAAAGGGGAGAAAATTGCATGTCCTATGCTTTCCTCTTTTGGTACTACATATCTAAGTAAAAAATTTTTCCTCATATAAAAAAATATTTCGATTCTATAAAGAAATTGTTTAACAACTGAATACTCAGAATTGTGTCTAACACAGAGTCACAAATTATACCCCTGATTTTGTGATATGAAAATAGAATGGTGCAAGCACTAGGTTCACATTAAAATTTTTATTTAACTATAATGGAAGGGAAATACACTTCTATGTATTTTATGTTGCCTATTTCTTATTTAAATAAGTATACTTAAAAGTAATTAATGTGTACAATTTTATTATTTTAAAATATTTATTGAAGAAATAATATGTTTTATGCTGTTAATTTTTATGTTAAGCTATATCTGTAAAGGATGCAAAATTAATATATAATAGAACTGCAAATCTACATTATTGACCTCTATTCTCTAACTCTGCATGCATTATTGCTGGAATCGAAATGTTTCAAATGTGTCCTATAGTGCAGCACACTGATTCCTATTGCTAGACGGGTTTGGCAAACTAAAGCTAAAAGGTTGCCGACCCCTGGTATAGATAAATGTTTTTCATATATTATGTATTTATGTTTTTCATGTAGTATATATTTATATTTTTCCTGTAGTATGTATTTATGCTTTCATGTAGTATGTATTTATGTTTCTAATGTAGTATGTATTTATGCTTCCGTGAGTATTTATTTATGTTTTTCCCGTAGTATTTACATTTTTTATGTATTTATGTTTTTTATGTAGTATGTATTTGTTTTTCATGTAGTATGTAATTTATAGTATGTTTTTAGTATATTATGTATTTTATGTAGTATGTAATTTACAGTATGTTTTTAGTATATATAATGTATTTTATGTAGTATGTAATTTATAGTATGTTTTTAGTATAGAATGTATTTTATGCAGTATGTAATTATATTTTTCATTTAGTGCAAATGTATTTTCATAGACAGTATGCATTTAAGTTTTTCATGTAATATGTAATTATATTTTTCATTTAGTATGAATTTATTATCATATACAGGACGTATTTAAGTTTTTTATGTAGTGCGTAATTATATTTGTTATTTAATATGAATGTATTTTCTTATACAGTACGTCCTTAAGTTTTTCATATAGTATGCAATTATGTTTTTCATTTAGTATGCATGTATTTAAGTTTTTCATGTAATATGTAATCATGTTTTTCATTTAGTATGAAGGTATTTTCATATGCAGTACGTATTAAGTTTTTCATTTAGTATGAATTTTTTTTTCATAGACAGTACGTATTTAAGTTTTTGATGTAGTACGTAATTATGCTTTTCCTTTAGTATGAATGTATTTTAATATACAGTACGTATTTAAATTTTTCATATAGTATGTAATTATGTTTTTCATTTAGTATGAATGTGTTTTCATATACAGTACGTATTTAAGTTTTTTATGTAGTACGTTGTTATGTTTTTCATTTAGTATGAATGTATTTTCATATACAGTACGTATTATTTTTCATTTTCGAATATTCGATTAATATACCTTGAAGGGTGAACTTTAATGAGTAAAATTTACTGTTAGAAGTGGCAATAATTTTAAGTTATTTAGAAGAGATATTTCAAAGTCATTTAAAATAACCCTTTACGGACACGAACAATTCAAATTAATTGGACGCGATTACGTGAATAACTTTAAAAGTTCAATAAGCGAAAAATAATTATTCAATAATCAATTATTGAAAGCAATCGAGAATTAATTTTTAATCTCTCGTTTTCCGTGCAATCGATTTAAGATGCAATCGATATCCAATCCCTCTAAAATACGAAGCAATCGTTAATCGAAACTTTTAATGAAGGAGATGAAATTCTGGCCACGCACAACCCCATGAATCTTAAATCTCCGTCAATGCCCCTCATTATCGTTTGCTCAAGGTGGCGCATTCTTCGCGACCGAAACTTTAACAAAACCCAATCATGCTTGCAAAATTGTTTGGGGGTTTTCGAAGACACCCTACCTATTTTAGATTGTTGAGAAAAGAGCAATCGTCACCCTGGGAAAGTCGTGAACTCTTGCATGGATCGTTTGCCATACCCTTGCCTGATGGCAGACGATAATTAAAGGATCGTCGGTGCTCCCACGTGACTGCTGACAAGGGGGTGGGGCGCGAGGAGAACCCGATGAACCGTAAATTTTGGGCCCCGACTGATTGCACATTGCAATTTATAAAAGGAAGGAACTGATTAACAGCTTCTGTGCCCTAACTTTGGATTAATCGTCCCTAAATGTTATGAAATCGTTTCCAAAGGATTGTTTTGAAAAGCCAATCGAATCTGGGTTGTTTCTGAGGGTGAGTGCTTGTCATGCTGGATTATTTTCTGCTCGCCAATTCAAGCGCATATTTGAGCAGTTGGCTCCAATTACCCAGGCGATGAAATGTTTTAGTTGGCGACGTTGGTGAAATCACGCCAGTGTGTCTTAATTGCTATGCTTGCTAAATGAATGATCTTGTAATTAATTCATTAATTAGTTAAGATTAGATCTCTTCAAGAGTAAATGATTGTTGATCCGGTAAATGAATGTTATGAAGGACACTTGTAGTGTCCAAATCGATGATATTTATCATGAAATTAGCAAATTAAAATACCACAAGAGAGGTCTTAAGTATGCTCTATTGCTCATAAAAATAAATTGATCAATCTTTAGTTGATATTCAAAAGTTGAGGCTACACAGTACCCTTTTTCAAAAATTTATTTTGGAGACAGTAACAGTAAAAAAATTGTTTTATATTCAGATTATATTATTAAGTTGATTCTGAAAGTAAAAAGTCAGCCTGACCAGCCATTGTTTTGCTATTTTAAAAAAGTTAAGAATTTTTGAAGTTTTATCAAATTTTAATAAAATGCTCATTTTTTAAATTTTTTTAGTCATTTTAGGATATTTATATTTCTTGGACTATTGTAAAAAAAGTTAGTGTGGATTTGAAAATCTATTCCCCTGTTGATTTTTAGTAATTATTTTTCTAGAAAAACCTGGTAAAAATACAAACATTTTTAAAATAGTAACTTAAGAATTTTTTAAGCAAATAACTACATATCTCAGCCATAACTCCATACTAACTTTTACAGAACATACGTTTCGGAGTATATACAAACATATTAAAGCTCTATAATGAACAGAAAAAAACTCCTTTTGAATTAGAAAACACTTATACTTTCCAAACTCAAAGTCTTAGCAAAACGCATTTAAAGTTTGTAAAGGCATAAAACAAAAACTTATAATGCTCGTAAAGCTAATTTTTTAATATGCTATTTTCCAATGTATTTTAATTCAAAATATATTTTTGCATAATACTGATAGCATTTGTTACGACTATAATTTATTCAACAATTTTAACCTAATATTTTCTCAAAAGGTTTGAAACACAAAGCATTTATGCATAAAATAATAATACTTATTCTAAAAATAGACAGATTTGCTCATAAAATTTAAATTTTTTAGTTTTAAAAATCGGTAAGTTTATGAAGTTTTAGCTTTGTTGTATGTCATTAAAAAACTTAAATATAGTACTACAATATGTTTACTGTAATGCAGTTTGGTACATCAAGGAAATATTCAGTTTTATCTGCAATACTTGAATTCAGAATACATGTATTGGAAAGTCTAATTGCAGTATCAGCCGAGGACTGATTTTTAGATACATCATTTTCAGTAGTATTCCATCTCTTCGAAATATTGTTTCTCTCAGCAACCTGAGGATGTTTTGGCTATGTCATCTTCTCAACAGGAAAAATTAATGATAAAGTTTCTAAGCTATATAAACTATTTTTTAAAGCAAAAAGTTACCTGGAAATTAACTTTAATTTATTAATTATGAGAATTCCAAAAATTTAAAACATTATCAAGGAGAAATGATTTTAATAATGAAAATTGGAATTAATAAACGTTTCACACTAAAATAGTTGATTGTGCTCAAAAATATTTTTAATTAATTAAATTTAAGAGTGGAAAAATGCTTTAAAAATGAAAACGAAACCAAAACTATAGCTCAAGAAACTTCAGATATATTAAAAACTAATATGTTAACATCTGAAGTTTGGTGCCAGCTTCTGAATGATATAAATCACAAAAAAATGCAAAAAAAACAACCCCCCGGTTATTATGAAATTTTTAGGGTACTGTGTAGTGTTAATGATATATTTCAATATCAATTAATTAAAAAATTAATTAAAATAAGATAAAATAATGCTATACACAAAGCTGAAATAAAGCAATGCACTAAATTTTATCTATTGACAGCAAGTAAAAGATGATTATTAAAATATTAAAATTTTTACTATAGTTTAACCCAGGGATGTCTAGCGCAAATGATCTCGCGGGCCACTTCGTAAAAGTATTATAATCCAGTGGGCCTCATATAAAAATATATATCTTTATATTAGATTAGAACTCATTGCAAACATTTATTGGGGTGAACATTTAAAGCAGATTGACATATTATTATTGTTTTCATTATTTTTCATGTATACGAACATAGATAATACAACAATAATAATGTAATGATCGAATAATGTTTAATTTATTTTAGTGAGATATATATATTTGTCGTAGTCTCCCACTACCCCTTTGCATATTATCTATGTTAGGATATGTAGGATTCATAATTAAAGACTACTCAAATAATAATTATTTATTATTACTCACTTATTTATTATTTCTTTAAGACAGAAATCTACAATTAATAATCAACTTTAAGAACAATAAATTATCATGGAGTATTATCAGAATTCAATTATGGACGACGGAATACTAACTGATATCACGAGGGGAAATAACACGTACAATCAAACTACACATTTAAATCTAAGCTACAAAAGTTACAGACCTGAAATCTTCTTCAGAAGGAACCTGGAACGAGTAGAATTTATGAAGTGGCTATAATCTAGGATATCTTCAATAACTTCTGAACCGCCTTAAGGAATCTTTTTCAATAATCTTCAAAACTCACTTCATTAAGCTAGACGCTTAAAAACACCTTCCTAGATAACCACGTAGTTTACTTTTCAATCCCAAACACGGAGTTCTACTCTATCAAACCGCTTAGTCATCCTTTTCTCTTCATTTCATTTCTCCCTTTTATATCTCTTTCGAACTCGCTAAACCCGAAACTATCTTATTTACATAAGTCACACTTCCAGCTCTCAGTGGGGATTGGTCAAAATAAATACAATTTAAAAGTTTATAAGAGAAGGTTAGTGAAACGCGTAAGCACCCGTCACATATTTCTCATTTTTCCACTTAGTTTCTGCAAGTCGATCTCAATGCGTAGATTCGCGCAACCTAATTGATGTTGCAGGTTTTAGTCCATTAAGTTTGAGAACGATTTATATTTGATATAAATTTCATTTTTTTAAAAAAAAGTAAAGATATATTCGAAGTAAAAAAAAAGCAGCGTCATGAAGTAGAAACAGTTATGGGATTTATTTGTTAAAAAAATTGCCACTTAGAATTTGCAAATCAGGTTTGCTTTAAATGCGTACTGTAAAGTTCATTAGCATTATTTTCAGTGAAATTTGACGTATTGTGTTGATGTTAGCCAAGTGAAGCTTGACGCCAAGTGAAATTTGACGTATTGTATTGAAGAAGCCATTATCAACAGCTCATTAAGTTTGAACGAGGTTGTGTAATAGGGCAACGAGAAGGTGGAGTTTCTTTCCACGATGTTGCAAAAAGACTGTACATGATTATAGGCATCAATGGTCAATGGATGGTACTTCCTCAGAAAACAGGTTTCCGGGTTACCAAGTTGCACTAGCGTCTGCGGAACAAGTTCAATCTGCAGTCGGTACCACAGTGACACAACGAACTGTTAGAAATCGGTTACTTCAAGGAAAGCTCCGAGCCTGGCACCCTTTAGCGTGTATTCCTCTGACTCCAAATCATTGCTGTTTGCGATGCCAGTGGTCTCAAGCAAGAGCTCAGTAGAGGACTAAGTGAAGATCTGTTGTGTTTTATTATGAAAGCAGGTTCTGCCACGGTTCCAGGGATGGTCATGTGTTGATCAGAAGGAGGCCTGCAACCAAACTGTAGGCGGCCTAGACACAATGGACCTACACCTAGAGTCATGGTCTGGAGAGCAATTTCTTATGACAGCAGGAGAACTCCAGAACAAACTGACTGTAAATTTGTACGTGAGTCCGGTAATTGATTCTATAGTACTGTCATTCATGAACAACATTCAAGGAGGAGTGTTCCAACAGGTTAACGCTAACCCTCAAATCCCTGTTGTAACTCAACGTGCTCTACAGAGTGTTGACAAGTTACCTTGGCTTATGAGATTACCATATCTGTCTCCAATTGAGTCCGAAAAAGATATCATTGGATGACAACTCCAGCATCATCCACAGTCAACATTGACCATGGATGATGACTGTCCCAGTATTGACACAAAAAGTACAACAAGCATGAAACTCCACACCACAAAGTTACATCCAGCATCTGTATGGCACAATACATACACGCTTTCAGGTTTCCACTCAAAATTCTGGAGGCCACATCGACTATTAATGTAACATCATTTCATTTTTGAAATGTATTTTCTTGAGCTTAAATTAACTTGTGATCTTGAAATTTTAATCAATTAAACAGCATGCTAATTAGACATTGCCCATGTTTCATTATTCTGCGTTAATTTTTTCTTGGTGTTGGGATTTCCCCTCCCCCGTCACAGTGTTTTTATAATATAATATCTTCTAACTTTCCTATATAAGCCTAACCTAGAAGCATTAACTTTCAAACGGCATGTGTTAAAATTTCATGGTACTATCTCGTTTAGTTGTGTAGTAGGTTCTCGTTGTAGGTTTTAGTGAAGCAACTTTTGTTTGTTTAGAAATTATAGATAAAAAAAAAAAGAGTTTCGTGTCTTAATTAAACATTGCATTTGATGAAAAAAAAAACACTATTCAAGCAAAACAGTGGCTTGATAAGCGTTATCCGGACTCTGCTCCATCGCAAATAATAGTTAAGAGGTGGTATGTAGCTTTAACACGTGGTCACACAGACAAAAACGACGTTGAACGTTCAGGTCACCCAAATTCCGCAAATGTTCCAGAAAACATCCAAAAAGTCACTACAATTATTTTATTTGATCATAAATTGAAGTAGCGTGATATAGCAGAATATTTAAAAGCATCAGAAGGCAGTGTATTGACTACTTTACATGCTCATTTGTCAATGAGAAAGCTGTGTTCAAAGTGTCGATCAAAAACAACACATCAGAGCGCTGTTTGGAGCTATTTAAGCGAAATAAATATGATTGTTTTCGTATGTATGTGAAAATGGATGAAACATGGATCCATTACTATACGCTTGAATCAAAAAGATCGCCAGCTGAGTGGACAGCAGCCAATAAAATCTGTCCAAAGCCACCAAAAACTCAAATGTCTGCAGGTAAGGTTATGGTGTCCTTATTTTGAGATGCACATGGAGTTTTTTTATTGACTACCTTGAGAAAGGCAAAACATTTAATAGGGAATATCCCATGGCGTTATTGTGTCAACTGAATGAAAAAATGAAGAAAAAGAAACGTGCTCAAATGCAAAAGAAATAAATTATAGTTTAAAAAAAAACTAAAAAACACGCTTTTATACTGAATCCAACTGAAAATTAAAAATATAATTCTTTATAAAGAATAAAATGATTAAGGAGAAAATTAATGTCATTGTGGTAAAAGCGTGGGGTGCTTTGTACTACATTTTTACACTAACTCAGCATTTCGGAACAGAAGTAAGAAATTATAACAATTGATATAGAGCACCCACCCCATGGTTTAACCCCAAGACATTAATTTTCTCCTTAATCATTTTATTCTTATATAAAGAATTATATTTTTACTTTTTAGTTGGATTCAGTTTAAAGCGTGTTTTTTAGTTTTTTTAAACTATAATTTATTTTGTTTTCATTTTCAGAAAAACTAGACAATTACGGTAAGTAATTGCCGACGCAAACGGGTTTTGCTTTTATAAGGTTGCAACTTAATCTTTTAGTCATCAAATCTGGAAATGGGATCTGGAATTAATCACCAAATCTTGAAATGGTATATGCAATCAGTCGCCAAATCATAAAAAAGTATATGAAATTAGTCGTCAAATCTGGAAACGGTATAATGAATTAGTCGCCAAATCTAAAAATCGTTATTCCCGCTGTCCTGATAAGGACAACGGAACAAAATTATGAAATTATTGTATTGTCATCGGTCCTTGAAAAGTGTACAAAATTTCGAATTAATCTGACCTTTTAAAGCGGGCGAAAATCGAGTTCCAAGATTCCGTTACATACAAGTGAAACTTATAAAAGCCTTTTAAAAAAGGGCTGTTTCACCAAAACAATGCTCCGTGCCCCAAGACTATGAAAAAGATGGTCAAATTAAACAAATTGCGCTTAGAATTACTTTCCTTTCACCGCACAGTCCATATCTGGCCCCCCAGTGACAACTGGCTATTTGTAGACATTAAAAGAATGCTACAGGGAAAAATATTTGGCTCAAATGAAGAAGTGATTGCCGAATTCGAGGCCTATTTTGAAACCAAAGACAAATCGTTCTACGGAAAAAAGTATTAAAAAATTAGATAAGCACTGGGCTGAATATATCACTCTTGAAGGGAAGTATCTTGATAGAGTTCAATTTTGCCTAAGAGTTGTTGTTCTATTAATTAGGACCGACTTATTGAATGATGTGTTATGTATAAATCATCAACAATATAATAATCTACTTGTTTAATTCAGTTTCAGTTGGATCAAACTTCTTGCTAAGGATCAACAACACATAAAAGTGCACGTGCTCAAAAACGACAGAGCTTTTAATTATACCCAATGAATCATTCTATTTCTTCTTGATTGGTTGATTGAATTCTTGAATTATGTTATAAACTTGGTGTCTATATTAATCTGTTTATAGAGTTGATTAATTTGTTTGAATACTTAGAAATACTATAAAAAGTTGTAGACACAGCGAAATAATGATAAGTGGCACTAAAATGGGTAGTTCAATGTCGATAAAAAGACGCTTGTGTAACTATAATCTTTATTTTACATTCTATTTGCTTAAGCTGCAGGCAGCAGAAGATAAATTGAAATGAAATAAAACTGTAGCGATAATTTCCTGAGGGTGGAAACCTTTCACGTAGTAGGGTTACCCGAGAAGAAGTGTCTGACACGTTTACTGTGTATATTCTTAATTTAAAACAACTTTCATTGTGTCTTTTTTTCCACTTCGTATTTTCAAAGTATGAAAAATAGTCCAAAATAAAATATATACCAGATTTTTAGTTAAATACACATGACATGTCCTTTAATGAAAACTTTTTCAGCAGCTTCGCTCTTGGCGGTTTCTTTTTTTATTTTGTGACAGTTTTTATTTATTTTTTTTTAATTCACAGTGAATTTTTTTTGTGAAGGAAGGAATTTGAAAAAACGTTTTTATTAACATTTTAATATGAAATGTGTCAAGTGCGTCGTGTAAAAAGAAAGGGGGGACGTTATAAAGTCGCAGGTTTCAAAAACGATATCTCGTGAGACGTTTGAGCTTTAATTCGAAGGGATTGGATTTGTATGTAAAAAGGAAGATATTAACGAGTTTCTAATGCTTTTTAAATGAAGATTTAACCAGTTTAGCTTGCAATATTAATTGGTGACTTTAACTTGTGAACACAGACGCTTTTATAAATTTATTTGCTCTGTTATTTTTTGGCGGAGCTAGTATGAAAGTATTTGTTTTACAGCTTGCAGGGTGAAGAGAGAATGCTCGTTCCATCCAAAGTTGTTTAGCGAAACAATTAGAGATATTGCAATATATAAATGTAAATGGTTTTCAAAGACTTCTCGAAACACATTGAAGTAATATGGTGAGATGTTGAACTTTTGATCTACGAATCTAATTTGATTTGAAATTATGAGGTCTATCATTAATATGCAACCGGCTGGGTGGCGGGGTTGGTTTGTTGCTGGCCTTCTACACCCAAGGTTGCGGGTTCAACCACGGCCCAAGTCGGGGGATTTTCATGTTGCAGAAAATCGACTGCGGCCATGTCTTATGATTATACGGTATGTGAAAGATCCCTAGAGTGTCTATTTGGCTTGGATGCTCTAGACAAAATTAAATCCTAGTACAGGTTCGCATCGTCAAGAACTCAGGTGCCTCCCTCTGTTGAGGAAACAGGGCATCAAAATTGTTTGCTGTAATTGGTATCGCCTGTATGGTGCAGCGCTAAAAAGTGATACCAGCTCCTGGGGAATGTACTAGGTCTGCAAAGGTTTAAAATACCAATGCAGAACCCCATTGGGGAAAAAATCATTAATATGAAAGGTGTCCCAAATTGTGTCGAATTAAGCTCATTTCGGGCCTTGAGCGCAGAAGATCTACAAGCCCCCTTGGCACTCGTGGATAGAAATTTATAACTAGAAAATCTGTTTAAGTCCAGCTTATCCGAGCCCCGGGAATCTGGGTGCCCGCTTCAAGTGCAAAAGGGATAAACCGGCACTGACCCCCAAAATACCTTCGAAACTCTGCATATCCAGATTCCTCTTAAGTAACATAAAATTTGCCTTATGAACTGCACCTGTTCAATCCAGAGTTTACAAGAAAAATACGGTAAATAATGACGATGACAGGGGATGCATGATGGTTCATGATGAGGCTCCGGAAAATTTCTGTGCTCCTGCTTGTGATTGTCTGGATATGGCACACTCCAGTCACTGGATCGGACGTGGGGCTGGGGTTATATGGCTACCACGATCACCATGTCTCACACTGTTGGAATTTTCTCCTTACGGGGCAAATTCAAGGAATTAGTGTGTGGAGGTGTAATGACTACACAAACGCACTGACGGACTTAGTTGCTCGTCCGCATGCTGATTGCACTTTGGTAGATTGCTGACGTGCACGACGCGGGGACAAATGAGTGCACACGTGCAATCAGCACGTGTGCACTCATTCGTTCCCCGCCGCTCTGAAGCTTGCCTCGATATGCAAAGCGGATACTTTGAACACCTGCCTTTTTAAATATTTACAAATACTGCTGATGATGTGTTCAATACGGTGCTTTCTCCTTATACCGGCATACTTCGTTTTTTCAATATAGTACTTACGTTTTATACCGTCAACCAATTTCGCGAAACGAAAAAACATCGCCAATTCAAAAAAATGTCACCCAATGATTTCATGGTTATTATTTTTGTGTTTAAACGTGAGTGAGAACGGTTTCCACTATTGGCTGTATACTGCGGCGTTTGGCGACGTCTTTTTATATCAACAAATAAATCGCGTCAAATAATGGCGAGTCTTTATCAACAAATAAATTGATCAATATTTAAAATGAAATAGTGTATTTAAATAAAGCACATACATTTGAATTAAACGAAGGATCTGTAGCGGTACCATCCATATAAGCCAGCAACAGCCGCCTCCGGCCTGAAGTGATCATTTTGGTTCAGTGGTATGTTACGTGCTTACGGAACCAAAGGTACCGGGTTCTATCATCCGGATAAGCACGCTACTTCATTGGCGACCCAGACGTGATTTGAACAAGCAACCTTCTAATTTCTAAATTATTTAGGCAGTCAAAATGCCTTATCGCATTCAAAATCGGGACAAACGTATTTCCTTTATGTTGATTACGCCATATAAGTTCGCAAAAGTACGAATTTAAACGCTGTCAAGCAGATCCACGATGTTACGTGTTTTACCGTTTTGCTTAAGAATTCCTTTGGTTATTAGACTGAATAGAATTCGTATTAGACTGAAATATTCTACTGCGTTCGCTTCTGTTGAAAATTGATCATAAATTTTAATAACTTTTTCAATACGAAACAAGAGAAGAAGAATATTACAAAGCATAACTGATGTCATTATTTTCGAACATGCGCAATGTGAAAAATATTGTGTTTTAACGTTCGCAAGAACGGCACAGTTTATAAAAAAGATTATTTTCTATCATGTGTGAACAAAATTGTTGAGTTTGAACATGCAAAAGAAAGGGTTTTCACTATTGGCTGTATATCGTGGCATTTGGCGATTTTTTTAATTTGGCTTATTTGATCGATGATATAATACGTAAGCACTCTTTTTACAAAATACCGCGTCTAAAATCAAATGATTTATGTGTTCAAACAAATCTAATTTTAAAATACAACAATAATAATCAAACTATTTATAACAAAAAAATTCGTAATTAATCTACCAGAAGTAATTTTCAATGTTAGAGCAATTAGAAATATTGGGTATTTTAGTATTGGTGTGTCGCCGCAACCAAAGTGGTGCCTCACGATTTGCGCCATTTTGTAACTCAATTTTACTGATCTTTTTTTGTATAAACCACGTTAGAATCTTTGTTGTTTTGACAACTTAGCTTGATTCGCGTGGCGTCAATTTTGCTGTGGTGACGCTAATACATAAGTACTGAAATATATATATATATAAGGTTTTCACACTTCACAAGATATATAAAATATTTGAAGAGAACAGAGTGAGATAAAACGAATATAAAAACATATATAGTGTTTTCCTGTCAGCAATTTCATTTACTTACGTGTATGAAAATAAATGAAAACTATTCTGATTTACGATCCCCCACATGCAAAGATATTACAATATTACTTCGACTTTACGCTACCTCAACTTATTCGAACCCACAGTTAAGCAATTTTCACAAATCTCGTTGACTCATCTTTTGTTTGAAGGGGAAAATTGTGAAATTGGTAATATGATTGAAGAAGTTGTTGATCTTGCCAGGCAAATAAGTTTAGAAATGGATAGTGATGGCATTCAAGAACTACTGGATTCCCACAATTAGGAGTTGACAATTGATGAGATAACAGAAAGGCATAAACAAGAGCACGACATTGAAGTACTTGAGTCGTTAGACCCAGTTCAATCAGAAGATCGAATGACGACTGGGAATTTAACATAATGCCTCAGTTTAATTGAGAAAGGGTTACAAATTTTACAAATATAGATTTCAATGATGAGCGTATTTTTTCAACAAAACAAGGAATAATAGAATTATTAGCACAGTACGAGGAAATTTTGCAGGAGAAAAAAAATCTTTGAACCAGCAGACTACTTTGTTCTATTTTATGACACTTTCTACATCAAAATAACTTCAGTTTACGATTTTGTATTTGTGTTATCTAAGATTTTATTAAACATTTTTTTAAAGTTATTATTTCTTTTTTCACCGATCCTAACTAAAAATAATTTATATGTACAGTCGGACCTAGCACATAGAATTTTGAAAAATTATCGATTTTCACTTTTTTATATTTTTCAAAAGTTTAAACATTTTGTTTAAAATGATATATGATATGAGGAAATATGATAATTAGAAGTATTTTTATTTATTTTTTAAATGGAGATACTCTTCGGCTCGCATCAAATGAGCTCTGCTAGGAGCACCCGTGTTTCTCCTTGCATAAGTTTCTGGTGAGCGCGAATCCATAAAATGTTCAAGTGGAAAATTAAGACTGTATTGGGTTTACCCAAAAGTATATGGGTGTACGGTATGGTGTTAATAACACCATATGTTCAGTGATTCCAAGATCAATTTTTGTGGAATTTAAAAACTCTAAAATATGCATAAAAAAGGTTATTGCACAGTTCAATGTGAGTCATGTAGCAAAATTAATTATCTTAAAACAATGTGATATTGAACCAAATTATAACTGTGTGTCATGCTCCAAAAAATTAGATGCGCGTAGGATTCGTGTAGCCTAACTAAAGCATCTTGAGATTAAAAAAAAAAAAAAGGCAAGATTGTTAAAAATAATGAAAAAAAATTAGAGAAGAGCATTTGTAGACGCAGAGGGTAAAGAAAATGCTCAACAAATTTAAAATTTTTACTTTGAACAGTGTATTCTCGAAATGTAAATTTTCCCTTTATGCACATTTTTCTCAAAAACTACACATTATATGAACCTTAAATTTTCTGTGAGCATACTTTTAACATGTTTACACATTTCAATGAATGGAATGAGATATATCTGTCAAGTGGTTTTAGATAAGGCGTTTTTAAACTAAATGTTAGGTGGAAAAAATTGGACATTTCTTAAAAAATTCATAATTACTTTAATTTTTAACAAAAAGACAAAAACCTTCGTTAAAGTTTTGTTGATGGGACACATAAACTTCTGTTAAAATTTTATTTATGAGAAGTAAGTACTTTCTGAGAAAAAGGTACATAAACTTACGAAATTTAACATGGGGTCCTATAAAAGTGTCGGACCTCCAAAAATAGATATTCGACTTTTAATGTACTTTAAAAACTACATAAAACAAACTTTAAATCAGTAAGCAATATATATTATTAAAAAAAAGTAATTTTCCCACATTGGCACACATTCTGTCTATATTTATCTTGTTCAAATTTTCTATCGTTAATAAAATGCATTTTAAAGCACTCAATTGAGCTGAAATTTTATATTCACGATTATTTTAAATGACAATACAGTAATTTACTTATAATTAATAGAAATTAATTGATTAAAACTAATTATTTAAAGAATTATAAATACAACCACGTTGGCATCATTTTTGGCGACCATTTTGACGATTTGTGTCAAAATTTGAAAAGTTTTTTTACTCAGATTTTCAAGTGCTCATTTGAGCTGAAATTTTCTATACACTAACATTTTGGGTAACAATACTATAATTTAATTATAATTAATTAAAATTATTGACTAAAATTAATTATTTAAAGAATTACAGATACAGCCACGTTGGCTTCATTTTTAGCGAATTGGGTCAAAACTTTAGAAGATTTTTTCCCCTCACGTTTCAAAGCTGAACAGTTGAACTGAAATTTAAAATACACGATTGTTTTGGATGACAATGCGATATACCTTAAGGATTTTTAATAAAAATTAATTGCCACTTAATGTTGTGATTCTGTCATATGTATATACATATTTATATTAATTGTAACTACTATTTAATAAAAAGTAACTAAAAAAAATCTTTTTTTGTTGATCTAAGTAGGAATTGACTTAAAATTTGTTTTTTATATTACTTATTTTATAACCAGTAACTTTAAGCATACCAAATGCGTCCTTAAACTGAATTACTGGTAAAATCTGTTAATTTTATTTGAAAAACTACGGCAATTTTATTACTGTAGGTGAGTTCGGCACATGGTAAGACCAGTTCAAGGCCATTGATCCTTATAAAATATGTTAAAAGAGAAAATATTTTCAAATGTCCGGAATTGTTTATAAAATAGAGAGAGAAAAAATTGGACCACATGTGTGAGAAAAAGTTCGTTAAATAGAAAATATTCTAAGCTATTTGGAGATTATTTTACAAAGAAAATAATAAAATGTTATTAGTTCCAGGAAAAAGTTCACAAAATAGAAAAATTCAATAAATAAAGGTTCGTAAAATGGAGGTCTGACTGTATTTGTAAGTGAAATTATATCCCAATTTACGCGGTTATCACTCAGTCATACCTATCTCGAGTAAGTTCTGGGTATTACTATATATATATGAACTATCTTTACTTTTCATAAGTACCATTGCTAAATAGTCACAGTTTTTATTCTCCAGTTTATAGTTAATAAATTGTAATACGAGTGTTGTACCCATAAATATTTGTTTCTTAACACACACCATCCGTTAGAAACTATTTTCTTTCAGGTCTATAATATAAGTACATTTTTATTGGATACATTAAATATTACAGTAAAAAGTTAGAGTTAACCGTTTTTGTTATGTTTGGAGTAACGTGATACGAAATGAATTTGTTTAAATGGTTTGTAGATTTAGTTTCAAAATAGGCTAGGTGGCAGTAAGTATGTATCACAGAAAGTTATGTAAGATATAATACTTAAAATATCTTTGTTGTTAAACATTTTTGTTTAAAATTATAATTCCTTCTGCAATTTGTGTGCGTTTTGAAAATTTGAAAATTAACAATTTAAACTAATCGTTTAAAGTGTTAATTTTTCATACAGTTTGAACTAGTGAAAGATAGCCAGTTATAATGTTAATATTTAAAAACTAAATGTAGAATAAATTAAAAGAATAGAAACTAAAAATCACGCTTTTATGTGGTTAATCGAACTAAAATGTAAAAAATAATTCTAAAAAATAAAAATAAAATAATTAACGAGAAAATTAATGTCACTGTGATAAAAGCGGGGGGGGGGGGGGGGGTCGATATCAATTGTTATAATTTCTTACTAGTTTCATTTCGAAGTGCTGATTTATCGTAAAAAAGTAGTACACCTCCCCACACACTTTTACCACAATGATATTAATTTTCTCGTTAATCATTTTATTCTAAATTAAGAATTATTTTTTACATTCTATTTCGATTAACCATAAAAGTGTGATTTTTAAATTTTAAATTATAATTTATTTTTCATTTTTTAGTTCGAACTACAATAAAAGCGTGTTTTCTTAGTTTTTTAAACTACCATTTATTCATTGATGTATTAATCTTAAATTTGTCGTTTTTTAGAATCTAGATCACCCATTAATATCCTATCAATGCGTCAAAACGGCCTGGTTTGCAAAATGTAGGATCAGCAAACTGAAGAAAATCTGGAAGAGCAAAGTTTGATAATTTCATGCGGAAAAAGCTGTAAAGCCAAAGATATTTTTCACTAAAAAGAGGTCAATATTTTCTCTGAAACTTGCATCAGCATTAGACATAAAAGTACACATTTTGAATCGAAGAATTTGTGAGAAATTTTTTAATCCGGTCAGACCTCTGAATCAGTTCTCATCTGTTTTGGCAAAATGAAGCAATGAAACGATGTTTCATCCCACATATCTGGACATGGTATATGGAATTAGTCACCAAATCTGGAAATACTTAATCCTGATGATCCAGATCAGGACAATGGAACAAATTATGAGTTATTATATTGTCCTTGACAAGTGTGCAAAAAAAATTTCGAATTAATCTGACCTTTTTAAAATGGGTAAAAATATTGAGTTCAAAGATTCCGTTACATACAAGTGAAGCTTTTAAAACGTGTTAAAAACCAATCCTTACATTTATTTATATAAACAATTTGAATTTAATTTTTTTATAAATATTTCCAATTTTAGAAATTTTTTTGGAATAAAATTGTATTAATTACGAATTATTTTTAAATACCTTTATTTGTGGTTACAGGAGATGTTATTGAGATTTAACAAAAATTATTGTTTATTGTATAACGCCACTTGTTGTGTGGAGAAAATAACAGATGACTGTAAAGTTAATGAAATTTTTTTATTTGTTATATATACATATAGTAAAGAATTATTTCACTAATGTAAACTTATCTGATATGATATTTAGAATATCAAATACAAAAATAATATGTGAAAGAATTCGTATGCTAAAAGAAAAAAAAAAATTGCTAGTGACGTGAAATTGTTTGGAATGTTATTAGAAAATTTAATATAAAATAAAATGTTTTTCAATTCCTACTCTATTAGCTCACCCTCTCTCTATATTTATCTTGTTCAAATTTTCAATCGTTAATAAAATGCATTTTAATACTGACATTTTTCTACACGATTATTTTGTATGACAATACAGTAAATTAATTATAATTAATAAAAATTAATTTATTAAAATTAATTATTCAAAGAATTACAAATACAGCCACGATGACCTCATTTTTGGCGGCTTAGCGACCCTTTTGGCGACTTGTGCCAAAATTTGAAAAGGTTTTTTTTCCTCTCACATTTTAAAGCGTTCATTTGAGCTGAAATTTTCTATACACTACTGTTTTGGGTAACAACACGATAATTTAATTATAATTAATTAAAATCAATTGACTGAAATTAGTTATTTAAAGAATTACAGATATAGCCACGTTGGCTTCATTTTTAACGACTTGAGTCAAAACTTTAGAAGACTTTTTCCCCTCACGTTTCAAAGTATTCAGTTGAACTGAAATTTTATATACATGATTGTTTTGGATGACAACACGATACTTGAATGATAATTAATAAAAATTAATTGCCGCTTACTGTTGTGATTCTGTGTCATATGTACAAGGGGTGATCAAATGAAAAGGTACGAAACGACACGGTGGTACAAATATAGACTTATTCAAAATATACACATAGGCTGAGCACAATGATCCACTGATGAACAAGCCGCAGGATTCTTGTTCCCAGATTCCTGTGCTGTGACGAGACCCAGTCTTCACAGTGTCCTTGAGTAGTCGTCCGAGTTGAAGCGCTTTCCTTTCAGGTGTTTCTTCAGTGACCAAACACATGGAAATGCAGGGTGACATGTCCGGACTGTAGGACGGATGGTCAACGTCTCCATTGAACTTGTCCAGTTCCATTTGTGTGACTCTGGAGACGTGTGGACGCGCGTTATCATGGAGCAGAACCACACCTCCGTGAGCAGCCCCGGTCTTTTGTTCTTGATGGACCTGCGTAGGCGTCGGAGTGTCTCACAGTACACATCGGAGTTAATGCTTTTTCTGTGCTCGAGTATTCTGTGCTCGCATCATTTGGACGCCGCTTTTATAAGAGCCTTTGCTCTCTCCTGCGCATGCGGGCACCCGCGCATGATCCGATCCCAGTCAGAGTCTCCAATGGCATCCCGAGATGTCTCGCAACATTCTCCTTGGCGAATATGCAATATTTAACTGTTTCATTTTTATGTCGTTTCGTACTTTTCATTTGATCACCCTTGTATATACATATTTATATTAATTGTAACAATAAAGTAAAAAGTAACTAAAATAATTTTCTTTTGTTGATCTAAGTAGAAATTGACTTAAAATTGATTTCTATGTTACTTGTTAAGGAGACAGATAATGTTTGGAACCATGATTTTCAAAAAGCGTATAATTTTCTGATATTTAGTGTCAGTTGAATTTGATTATACATATAAAACTCTTTTAGCACTAGAACTTACGGGATTTCGAATACCCCTAAACGTCCACCAGTTCCAATTCGACACTGGGACATAAAATATGTAAAATAATAGTAATACCTAAATAATTGCAGGACTACCATTCAGTAGGGTTTAGTTTTAAGACATTTTAATATTATTTCATGTGTCGTGTCTCAGTCCTATTTTGGACTCCACTCACACTGCCCGACGCGTCTCTAAGTGTAGGAGGAAACATATCATCACTAACAAAAGCTATAGCAACAATTATTTATTTAAAACAGACAAACAATAACAATCACAAGTTAAATTATAAGTGGAAACCTAGGAGTGATTCCCCAATACCTTGATTAATCCTAATACTCAAATCTAACGCTCAAATCTAATATTCCCATCTAAGTAATCTCAGCTACCAGAATGGACACGGAGACGAACTCTTGCTAACCTCAGGTCAGTACTGAATCTATTTCCCTCAATAATTAAACTAATACTTTACTTTAATAATTGATCTCTATCAAATACGCGCTAAGTTCGTTGAAGTAATTCACCGACGATACTTACATGCAGCTTGGCAACCCCTTCTCCCTTACATTTACGAAATCTAGACTTTATATAGTTGAACTAAATAGCATAAAACTATCCCGTGTTTTTCCCGAAGAGGCTGTGAAATAGTAAAAATGCCGGCCCCAAAGTTTCCCAAGAGGATTAGTGATGAATTCTCGCGGATAGCCCCGTCACACATGTAATCATCATATTTTATGACCCTTTTTATCACAAAATACTGACGTTGACATTATGTTCCGCGAAGCCTATTGGACCACTGCTTTGTCGCAAAACAGTTCGAGTCACAAATCTGCCAGGAACATTCCTATTATGCAGTATCTATTCTGGGCCATCCCTAGTGACTTATATATCAGGAATTTTACTGAAATGTTATCAATTTCATCTGCACTTTCTTCAGATTCTTCACAGTCAATTTCACTCAATCTAATGTCTTCATCGGAATCTAAATTAGAACAAGACAGCCCACCACCACCCGATTCATTCTCAGAAATCTCTCGCAACAAATTAGAAATTTCATCAGGGCTTAGACCTTTTCAAAGAGCCATTGTTTCAGGGTGTCTGCTCCTCATAAGAATGAAAATTCTTTTTATGTACAGGTAAGCAAATGCTATGTAACGAAACCCTTAAACATAATGATTTTAGTATAATTGATTTATTTCCACTGTGTGAACCCAATAACACTGCATTCTGCTGAATTATGTATAGTGTGATGTAGTCTGGCCAGCCACAGATTTTACTTCGAAATACTGAGTGCTCCAAAATGTATTGTTTCAGTTCGAAATATCAAGAGTTTTTCAAGGGACTGAGCATATACTTCTTATTAGAGAGAGGTTCATATTATCGAAGGTTTTAATTATCGAGAGTCGACTGTATTTATAATGATAAATTGCCTTGGTGTCGAAACGACATCAGCGTAAGTTCTAGGTATAATTAGTTGCAAAATATCTCCTAACTAACCTAGAACCACAAAACTTTTTCTGTGTAATCCCCATAAAAATTGATTAAAAGTCACGAAAAAGTTTCAAATTCCCTGCAAAAATGTGGAAAGGAGAACAAACGAAACAGACTCTGGTGTCCAATCGACACCGATGCAAGTTCTAGTGTTTACAAATTATTATAATTATTTAAATGCAATTTTTTAGGCAAAAAATGAAGAAAGAATGTTTTCAAAGCATTTCCCCTTAACGAAAAATTATAATAACCCTTCTTTCCGTCTACCCTGTGAGCCAGCTAAAGGTGTGGAAGGAAGTGAAGGATTATTCCACATGATAATTTCCAATTAGTTTATTTAGCCCTTTAATCGACTCAGACACAATTCAACGCAACACTATAAATAGGATGATCCAGTCAGTCAAGAGAAGGAGGGGACGAAAGTCGTGATTGGGGGAGAATACATTTAATAAACCACTGTATAGTAATGGTTTTTCTACCTCATTATGACTTTACTCGGTAGATATGTAATTAATGGCCCCACTTTACCTTTTAAATACTTTAAACTTAATCATCAAACGTTATATGAAGGTGACAATACCTGAAATCTTAGGCAGTCTTCTAATCAATTTAATTCATCAATAACAACTTCCTTTCTTTAATCTTTTACAAGGCCTTTCTAACCTTTTACAGTAATCTTCACATTGTATTTCTCTTGTCACTTTAGTTACTAACCTTCTAACTTTCTATTCTTCACCACTTTCTAACTCACTAACTCCCTTAACTCGCGAACTAGAACTATATATAATAAACTTACTTTGCATATCACGCCTTCTTCTCAGGAGAAGATTGATGAATTTTGCTAGCCCCAAAGAATTCCCAAGAGGATTTAGTTGAAGGACGCGTATAGATCCGTCACAAAATGCTTCCGTAATAATATTTTGCCAATACAGCAATACCCCGAACTTACACGGTGAGTGGAACTAAAAAATAACTGCCGAAGTCGAATTCGTGTAACTCGGAGTATAATTTCGCATATAAATACGTATCAATTACTTTTAGTTGGGATCGGTGACGAAAAAAAAAAAACTTTAAAAAAAATGTTTAATAAAATCTTAGATAACACAAATACAAAATCGGAAACTGAAGTTATTTTGTGATCTAGAAGGTATCATAAAATTTAACAAAGTAGTCTGCCGGCTCAAAAGTTTTTTTTCTTCTCCCGCAAAATTTCCTCATACAATGCAAATAATTCTTTTTATTCCCTGTTTATTAAGAGAATAGGCTCTTTGTTGGAGTCCCTTTTCTCTAAAATTTGTAACCCTTTTTCAATTAAACTGAGACCTTAAGTCAAATTCCTGCTCGTCATTAGATCTTCTGATTGAACTGAGTAAAGACTCAAGTACTTCAATGTCATGTTCTTGCTCAGGCATTTGTATGAGCTTATCAATAGTTAGCTCGTGATTGTGGAAATCCAGTAGTACTTGAAGGTCATCATTATCCACTTTTAAATTTATTCGTCCGGGCAAGGCTGCCGACTTCTTCAATCACATTACCAATTTCACCTTTTCTTCTCAAACAAAAGACGAATCGACGAGAACTGAAAATCGCGTAACTTCGCGTTCGCGTAAGTTGAGGTTGCGTAATTCGAGGTATTATTGTACCGCAATGTTGCCTACTGGGTTGCAATGTTGCATTTTTTTCTTCTGGTGGTGTGCTCTGTTACCATGTGACTCGTCGCTGTTGATAAAAATATAATCATACATTGCCTGTTTTCTTCTGGATAAAACCAGATTTGTTTTTTGAGACATTTTTATGCTAAAGCAGTGATTCCTAAAGTGATCTATATGGAACCCTAGGGGTATATGAAGAACAGTAAGGGGTCCATGAGGTGTAAATGGGGAACTACGCGATAGTTTCTCTCATTAAACCAGATCGAGACTTTAATTTTAAAAGAAAATTTAATCAAGAGGAAACCAGATTTGCCTGTTTCACAGATTTATTCACTAAATTTAATGAGGTTAATTTGCAGTTTCAAGATGACAGCATAATTTTTTTAAAACAAGGGCCGTTATCTCAGTGTTTCTAGCCAGAACTAAGTTAATGGAATATAATATTGATTGGAATACACATTGAATTGATTTGCCTAATGACCTCATGGTCAATAGCCAGGCATTTGATAAATAAAATAAATAAATAATTTCGAATGGTGCAAATTTTCCCAGTTTCTCAATTTGTCACATACAATTTGCCAGGAAAAAAATGACGTTCAACATTTAAATGTAGTTTATTCAGATTTTGAAGCAAAATTTTAGAATGCTTTGATTGTGATAATACCATAGTAGGCAATGAACTCATATGGTTACAATGAAAAAAACACACACACACAGAAATATCATATTACCAAAGGAACTGATCGCTAACGATCTTAAAGCCTAGTTTAGACATGGATGGTAGCAATTCTGGTCTTAAAAAGATATACCTGTTATTTAACCATAATTATAGTATATCTTGAGAAAGTTTCTAATTGCTTTTTCTAGTGAGAAAGAGTTTCAGCGTAGTTGTTAATATCCAAAATATTAAAAGAGGAAGGAAAAAAAAGACTGAACACACAGTACCTAAACCAAGGATATTTAAGGTTATATCTGACACAGTGGCGTAACGGAAAATAATTGGGCCCCCCCGCAAGGTCAGGTCTTGGGCCCCAAGCCAATATATATATACTTACTAGAAAAAGTCTGTGTTCATTAACTACTGCGTAAATAAAAAACGAAAAAAAATTTAAAAACCAGAATTTAAAATTTTTTTAAAAATGATATTTTATTTAGTTTATTCCAAGTATTGAGAATAACAAGTAAACACGGTTTTTTCATAGATTTTTAAAATAAAAACAGGTTTATAGCGATACCAACAATAATCAAGTAGAAGAAGTCTGCGTTCACTGTTTTAGTAGTAATTATAAAAATGATTTAAAAAGGAAAATGAGCTATTTAATAGCTGCAGTGGCGTAACGGAAAATAATAAGGTCCACCCCCTCGCAAGGTCAAGTTTGGGGCTCCAAGCCAGATCTTACAAAGGATTACAAAATCAAACATAATGTACCGATACACATCATCTAAAAATATTTAAACGTTAAACTTTAACTGAATACAAAATCAACCTGAGTCTGAATAAACGAAGTAAATAACCTTTAACATTAGAGAGTATTTATGGTATTTATTAAAATGAAAAATCTCTCTAACAACAGTCGAAAGATAACTTGGTAACTTAAATAAAAACAATACATTAAGAAATACACGAAAAAAGATGTAAAATAATTTTCGTTTTCCAATGCTTGAAAAAGAAAAAAGATATCGCTTACCTTATTCTTTACGACTCCTTTACTTTAGACAGAGTATCCTTATCAGCTGAAGTGTCCGAAATTGTGTTTTTTTCTAGTGAATTAATTTTCATTTCCGTGATTTGTTAATCAGGTTCACTAGCATTACTATTAATAGTACTTGCACAAGATTATGTACTTGCAGATATTAAAAATTTATCCAATTTTGCACATTTACTTTTTTTATAATACTCCTTTTCCTTTCAAATTTATCATTTTTGAGAAACATTCAAAGTTTTTTTTAACTCCACTCATTTTAGAGCCGCGTTTCTTCTTGTCCAATTGACAAAATACCATTTCTTGAACCAGAATATTACATTCCGATAAAAAAAATACAGTTCTAATTATGAAAGCGAGAAGTGAGATGAAATGTTTTTATCGTTAAGGAATACACCCTAAATTTAAGTGAATTGAATATAAAAAATAGAGATGCCTGTTCTATATGAAAGCAATTTTGTGAAATGTTTCTTATTATGCTTTATTTGATTGAATACTCATAAATCTGATCAAATTATTATTTAAATGCTCTTCGTGGTTTTCCAAGTATCGTAATACTATTTCACGTGAAAAAAGCATAACAGATGTACGTTATTTACGACTTCGCTAAAAGAAAATGAAATACATGAGGTGGAGGGGGAACTAAAGTTGTCAATAAGTTACTCTGCAACTTCGGTAAAAAGTAAATCATGTCTTTTTTTCTCTCTCTACTGCGAATGTAAAGTATACTATAATAATAGTGATGATTTCTTATCTTCCTAGCGTTATATCCCCTATTTTCCACCTGACTTTTATTTTATCTGTTAGTAATTTTGGTTTGAAAAAACACCACTAAAGAAAAGTATATCTCGTCGCTGGGATTACAGTACATCAAACAAAAATTTTTTTGAATTGGTTATTGGATCAAAGATATCTAATGAGCACATTAAAATTTTGATTTTGAATGACGTTAGATCGTCAATTGGAAAATCGCTTAAAAGTTGGATTTTAAAAAATCGAAAAAAATGTTGAGAAAATCCACAGGAAGACTTTGTCAGTCAGACTTTGGGCCCCCCGCAGTGCGGGAAGGCGGGGGTGTACGTTACGCCACTGACCTGACAAGAATGAAGCCAAATGTTGAAAGTTTGTTATGGAAGCCTCAAATATTCATCCCTCCCACTAAAAGCCTTTGTTTGTCGCTAAGTTATTTTGTGTTTAAATTAACTTTTAATTTATTTAATTAATATGTGTTTCTTAAGTTTTAAAAACACGATATATCACTACAGATAGAAATTTAATTCTTTGAAATAAGTAGCTCTGTAAGAGCTGTCAAAAATACATTTAAATTTATAAATTTGCAAAATTTTAGTATAAAGTAAGTAGGGATTTACCGAAATCTGTGAAAAACATGGTAAGGAGTCTATGAGACAAAAAAAAAAAAATTTGGGAAGCTCTGTGCTAAAGGTATGTAACGTGAGACTGATTGGCAATAAATAATTTTTTGTCTCTTGTGTGCATTCAGCCTCTTGCGTACACTTCGAATCCATTTCAAGTTATTGGTAATTTAGATTAAAAGTGTCAGCACTAATTGTTATTTTCTATTTCTTCTGTGTATTCAGTCTCTTGTGTACACTTTTTTTCATTACGAATCTATTTCAATTTACTCGTAACTGTAAAAAAATATGAGTTATTTTATATTTCTTGTGTACATGTGTATATTTCGAATCCATTTTCAAACTTTTATGCTATTTTCTAGAATATAAAAGAGAGCTAAGTCCTTCAGTTTTCTCTACAAAAAATTTCCAAAGCGATTGGGATTAGAAACTCAGGAGAAATTATATATATAGTTCAGTCAAGGTGAGAATTATTTGTAAGAGATATTGCAATATTTAGTTGTTTCTTTGCTCTATTGCTAATGTTGTATCGCCCAAACCTGCTCGAGCGTTTGCCGCCTTTTGATTGAATGAGTAATGATTGTAGGCCTAGGCTTATAAAGGGACGATGGTCATCACATGTAGGCAGTTCACATATCGACCGGAATTCCCAGTTTTTCGGAACATACAACCGGAAATAACATTTGACTTTTGAAATTATTCGAATTATGATCTTCTTAACCCATTCAGGACTATGATCATATATATATGATCACACGTTTCTTCTTCCAGCGCCCACAATATCATACAATTACGCTTTCCCTGCTCTGAGGCCCATGATCACACCGGTGTAATTGAAATTTAGAAAGTTTTTATAATAATTTTTACAAGGCATTATATGGTGATTAAAGTCTGTTTGTTTTTCAAATAATGTTTCACAAAACTTTGAACTTAAAACCTTTTTTTTTCATATGCATGAGTCTTTTTTTTTATTCCCATTTTCAGAAAATTTAAACAATCATTTATATTATGGTAAGAAATTGTTGACGCAAAGGTTTCCACTTTTATAGGGCTATAACTTAATCTTTTAGTCACCAAATCTGGAAATGGGATCTGGTATTAGTTGCCAAAACTGGAAATGGTATATGGAATTAATCGCTAAATCTGGAAGCGGTATAATGAATTAGTCGCCAAATCTGAAAATCGTTATTCCCGATATCCTGATCAGGACAATGGAACAAAATTATAAAATTATTGTATTATCATCGATTCTTGACAAGTGTACAAAATTTCGAATTAATCCGATCTTTTAAAATGGGTAAAGATCGAGTTCAAAGATTCCGTTACATACATGTGAAACTTATAAAAGTGTGTTAATATGGGTTTTCGGCTTCGAGTTTTTTAAAATTAGATCCGAGATATTTATGAATGTAAACAACTGCACATGTTTAACTCTTTCCAGAGAATAGGTCATTTAAAGGTTCGTGATCTATTGCACTCTGGATTTCTGCTTATATTTTGACTAAGTTGAAAAAAGATGGAAATATTATTAGTTTATTGGCATCAGACATTCATAATAATAGTTCCAGTATTTATTTTATTTTTGTTTATTTTTTTGTTCAGTATTACAACAATAATTTTTATTCTCAAAAACGTTTAAAAAGCAGATATTTATAGAAGAAATGTGATGACTCATTTTTAATGAATAAGAATCTTTTGTTCTTACTGATTCATTTTTAATTTAGAACAAACGATTCTCTTTTCCGTTGTTATGGCAAC
>BMAO01038104.1:0-20830 GCA_019973975.1 Trichonephila clavata
TTTGTTTAAATTTTCAATCGTTAATAAAATAGTTTCAATTCTCATCCAATCAAGTTCAAATAATTTTTTTAAAACTTTTAGTGGAGGAACACTTGATGTTATTACAGTTTTTTTCAAATATTAATTCATTAATTACCGGATAACAAATTAAATTAATTACCGATTTTTTTCTTCTTGTTATTTAAAAGAAACAAACAAGAAGCTTTTATCAAATGGATAATTTTGGAATGTCTTTAAGAAACCTCTCTAAATAATTGCCGTAGAGAAGATTGTATACAGAGAAACAAATTCGTCTAAGAATGCTTATCTTCTCCTTTTTACTGATTCCTCTAAGAAACAATTTAACTTGCGTACAAATTAAATCTGAACGTTCTTTAATAATTTTTAATTTCTTCCTCTTCGTACATGGATAGAAGCAAGAAGAAATTAATTCGTTAGTTTGTCCAAATTTTTTTTGTTTCCTATGCTGTCTAGTGTTCTTATTTTGACCCTCTCTCTTTACTTATGACTCAGTTCTTGTCGATAAAAGTATAATTTTGCTCTTCATTTTCACTGCACAACCAAGAGCACAAATCTAAATCGGTCTGTATTGCTTAAATTTTAAGAATTTGTGCTTTTGGCATAAAAGAATAGGTTTTGAGAATTATCTTCTTAAAGGTATTGCGAAATTAAGCCATTAATGAAGTCTTTGGGATAATTTGCATGTATCCTTATTCGAAAACCAAGAAAACTGAACTATCTTATATTTTATTTCAAAAACTTTCAACCCAGTCTTTTATGTACTACTTCCTCTTTTGTGTTGACAGTCTCAAAATAAAATGAAAAGGAAAATTGTTTGATAACTTTGTCGTTAATAAATTGACTGTTGTTATAATCTAAAGCTGCGCTGTTTCTTATTCAATTCTTACTATTAGTTCACTCGTTCCCTATACACACACACAAACACACATATATATATATATATATATATATATATATATATATATATGGAAAAAATTATATATAAAATATAGAACATAACAGAGAAAAAAAAATTAAGATCAAATCTAATGAAATACAAATAAGAACCTAGCGAGTCAAAATGCAATTTCGGACTTAGGACCGAATAAGTGGGGTTAAACTAGTTTGAAGGCGCCAACCTTCCCCCTTTGCAACTCGGTAGGAAAGACCAAAATAAAATAAATAGAAATTTAAAGTATAAAAATTCTAAGTATAAAAAATCCAAAGTATAAAAAATCTCATAGAAATATGAAAGAACAACCGACTACTATTAAGCAAAAAATTCTCCCAAAATGTTTAAGCAGAAAAATATCAAAAGAATTACCCAGTAAAAGGATTCTTCCAAAAAGATTTTTAAACTTCTGCTCACAGAGCTTATTCCAGGAGATCCAACACTCTTGAAACCGATGGAAAACTTTTATATGTTGTGATAAAAATCTAATTTGCACTTAAACGCATCCTTTATACCAGCTTGTAAGGAAGACGCCAAGAAAGATTACATTCAAATTTGGTAGGCTATAACTTGGTTGGTTGTAACAAATGTAGAAAATTGGTTGGTTTTCAAAATGTAGAAATTTGGTTTGGTTGCTAAAAATGTAGAAATTTTTCATATTATAGGATTTTTAAGAAGGGTGTTTAAAAAATAAACTGTGTGAAGAGTGTTAAAACAGAATCTTCACAGCAAAACCACTAAAATGCTGACTTTGAAATCCTATTGTTGTATGGTGGTTTTGAAATCAGAAATAGCAAGACGATTAATGTATTTGTGATGAATATATGTTCTTAAGAAGTTAAAAGGATAGTCATGATCTAAGCAGCATTGGAAGAATTTCTTGATATTATTAAATTTATCTATTTTGTTGGTAGTTAAGTTATCATTCCTAAGTAAAAAATTCAAAACAATATTTCTGTAAATTGATAGATGCAAATTGCTGTTCCATACAGGAATTTTAATTACATGGAAACTAAAAGAATCTCTTTTGTCATAAATGTTACAGACTACTCTATTGTCAATAAGATGCAAGTCTAAATCTAGGAATTCAACCATATTAGAATTAAAATTAGTTTTAAGAAGGTTGAGATTGTCAGGGTAGAACATAATATTTGGTTTGAATTCACTATTTTTACCAAAAATTATTACATCTATATAACGGTATAATAAGAAAGAATAATCAAAAATATGATCAATTTCAAAAAAATGTAAATATAAGTTAGCTAAACTATTACTGGCAGGACCACCCTGAGGTAATCCTCTGATCTGTTTAAAAAGATTTTGATCAAATGCTATGAAATTTTCTTGTAAAACAAGATTAACCAGGATATCAAATTTTTCCTTTTTCATTGAATTATGCAAATCATATTTATCATAAATTAAATGTAGAACTCTAATCATATCATCTATATCAATAGAATTAAAAAGGTCCTCGAAGTCAAAGCCGTGCATGGAAAAAACTGTCATATCCCTCGTGACTCTAACAATCTCTAAGCTATTTTTAATTATTGCTGTGTGTTGAAAGCTATCGATAGTATTTTGAAGAAGGGATTGTAAAATCTTCCCAGACTTCGTTATATATGTATTATACCCATTAGTAATACTACGGAACTTTATTGGATTTTTGTGGAATTTCGGTGTTAAAAAAATTCGTGGGTATTTAATAGTTTTGAGATGAATATTTAATCTTTTGTTTAAAGCCAAAAGACGATTATCATCTTCTCTATTGCTGTGAATCGACTTTTGAAATGCATTATTCTTTAAAATATGATCACTTAATAATTTACTATAAAAATATTTACATATTATTGCATAATTAGCAGAGACTTTATCAACATAAGTTATCACGAAATCCTTTTGAATATTATCTATCGATACTTTAAGGTCTTTATACATAATTTCATTTTCAACGCTGAAATCCAAATTTCCAATTTCTATTGCTACAAGAGATCTAAATTGATTGAATGCTTCTATCGGCATTCCGTATTTAATAGCCATTTTAAGGTAGAAAGTATCCAAATCTCTTGTGATTTGTTTTACAACGTTGGATTTATTTTTTGTGATCATAAGTCTAAAGCCAGTACCTTTTTCCATAAAATTTCTCAATAAATCATCTTTTACAATGCCAAGGTCTCCAGTGACAACGTGCTGATTATATTCATCGATATAATCACAATACAAATAGCATTTACACTGCTCCGGACATAGGAGCTCCGAAACTTGATTATAATTGAAAATAAATCTACCAAGTTTCTTGTTATATTTGAAAGCCTTTTTAATAATAATATTTTTAATAGGAAAAAAGGATTGATATTTCTGAAATATACCTGAAAAATTAATTTTGTTAAAGGATTTATTCATAAATAACATGGTACAATATTCTGTAGTGTAATTTTCTACTGCATCTAATTTGATATTCATTTTTTGTACTAGATAATTATTAAGATCTCTAATCATATGCATACCATGGGAATCCAAAAACTTACATCTGCTTAAAATATCTGTCATAATTTTAATTTCTGTTTTATTCATTCCAAACATAAAAGATTTAACTAAGCCTGCATTAAAGTTATCAAATTTATTAGCTAACTCCAACATAGACCTCTTGAGAGTAGTGCTGTTTCTTGTAACTCTCTTTCCACGCTTAGATCTTGAAATTCTTGAGATTCCAACTTTAATGTTGTTACCAAAAGATTTATCGAATTTCGGAATAAATAATGACTCTTCAGATTTTTGTTTAAATGATGGCAAAACATTTCTGTTGTTCCATATTATATTCAGACCATAAGGATAAAATGTTCTAAATGCACCTATACAAAAGTTTTCAAACCACAATCTCTGTTTGGTATTTGGCACTATTTTAAGTATGTGTACAGCTATGTTATTAAATCCATGCTTGTTAAAGTGCCCGATCTCAACCTTACTCTGATTTTTGTTACACTCAAATCTCTTAGAATCAGATCTATGCTGATTTAGTCTAATATTGATAGTATTCGAGGTCTGCCCTATGTAAGAGAATTTACACACATTACATAACATTCTGTAAACACAATTAAAGGTTTTACAAAAAATATAACTCGAATTCATATCTAACTGTTCATCACTAATCATGATACAAGCCTTGCATCTTTTGTCAGTGCAAGACCTGAATTTAAGTGTTAGACAATAGATATCTTTGAAAGGTTTAGTTTCAGATATATTACCATAACACCTATCTCTTTGAACTTCATCTCTACCATTCAAAATATTAATTTTATGTTCTGGCATATGAGATAATCTCCTATTATATTTGGAGTTCCAAAAAATTCTAGTTTTATAAACCTTAGCAACATATGGTTTAGAATCATAAGGATAAATAAAAGAATCATGAATATCAGAAAAACTCACACATTTTTTTGTATTTCCTAAATTTTTTTTAGTTTTTTTATATGCTAACTCAGAATTTTTGTGCCCATATCTATAATTCACAAAAGACATACCTAAATATATACCAAATCAGAAAAATAAGGGCCCTACTGATATATATATATATATATATATATATATATATTTCAAATTTCCAATCGTCAATAAAATACTTTCTATTCATCAATTCAACTTCAAATACATTTTTTTAAACTTGCAGTGGATGGCACTTGATGTTAATACAGTTTTTTCAAGTATTGATTCGTTAATTAAATTAAAAAAATGAAGAAATAATAACAAACAATAATAATAGTCCAACAGCATATATAGAAAGGAAAACCGTTCGATGTGTCTCTGTAGCACAATGGATAGCACATTGGACTTCTAATGCAAAGGTCGTGGGTTCGAATCCCACCTGGGATGGCCTAGTTTTCTGAGAATGGGATTCCTTTTTTGGTATACTATTCTATTAGAATAATTAAATTTAATTAATGAATAAATGGTAACAAACGAACAAAAAAAAATTCCAACACTATATATCAAAAGGAAGACGGATTATTTTTTTTTGCAATGAAAATTGCTTTCTATTTTGTCAATTAATATTGCGATTTGTCATGTGTATATACATATTTATATTAATTATAACTACTTAATAAAAAGTAACTAAAATAAAAAATTTCTTTGATGACCTAAGTAGGAATTGACTTAAAAAAACTGTTTTTTACACTACTTACTTTTATTTTTAGTTATACAAGAAATACGAATGGCCTAATTTTTACCAGAAATGTGAGCCGTTTCTTATGATTTTATTATTTATGATAACATTATAATTTATTTATGATAACATTGTTTTTCTCTCAAGTAGACAAATTTATACAAAAATTAGTAAGCATTGAGTCTTTTGTAAAACAGGTTATTTCAAAATAAAATAAATGTTTTGATGTATCATAAACAGAACAATGTGGAGAGTTAATTTCTAAAGGAACAATTGACAGTATTGTATTTATTTCGGATTCTGCAGTAATTTAAATCCTAAGAAACTGAAAATTTTCTTAAAAATCGAAATAATACATGTCCCTTTTATGACACTATAAAAATGAATCTAATCATTCTAAAACCTCGAGGATATAGTTCCCTATTAACAGTGGCGCACACAAGGGGGTGTCCTAGGAGTCCGAACACCCTCGTGAAAGTTTTGAGTTTTTTTCGATTGATTTTAATCCTATATGCATGTAACGTGAAATATAATTAAGCACTTGTAATTAACAGTTTATTTTATTAATTAGTGCTAATTATTAATTCAATAATTTATTTTATACTGTTTTTTGTTAACAAAATCGACAAAATCAGATGAATCAATTGGTGTTGTCTTGAGGTATTATTCGAGAGTTGGGGGACTTTCGACTATGAGCCCCTCCCCTGAAAAGTTTTTGTGTGCGCTACTCCCTGTCAATATACATTTGAAAAAATTATACGATTTGATAAGGCAAATAGGCAACCGGAAGTGTATTTCTATTGCCATTTGCTCTGCATGAAATTTTTAACATTTTTCATTCATGAAAACACGATTTCAAAAATTTCTGCCACATGTTGTCCTTAAAATTCAAAATTTTTGTAAATCATTATTAGTTATTTTGTGATACTTTTAATATATAGCATAGGAAGGAAAAAAAGATTTATGAGGAATCAAAATAAATAGATTTTTCTATTTTAAAAAAATTCTCAAGTTTAGAACCTGCTAAAGCAAAATCTGACTAAAGAAAGCTACATGAGACCTATTCTATTAATAATTACTTCCGTCGGACGAAATTAATTTTCACACATTTTTGTCTTTAATTTTTTTAGTAGCTTCTTGTGAATCAGTGATAAATAATCCTGACCCTTATAGCCAGTGGTAGCGCTAGACCACGCGTGGACGTCGGCGAAATTAGGGTTCGCGAGGCCTCCTTTTTTCCCAGTCAAGAAAACGTTAAATTACATAAGCCGAATTATAGTTACACTAATGTATGAGTAAACGAGATTTATTGCTAATCAAATGATGACAAAAATTACACAAATAGAAATTGAAATAGACGAACTGAATAACTAAATTTTAAATAATTAAAAACTTTGTGAGGCCCCCTCAAGCGCGAGGCCGTCGGTGGTTGCCGACGTCGCTGATGCCTAACGCCGCCACTGCTTATAGCGCTGAGATTTAACAGAATCGAACCTTTCCCTTCGAGAGGATGGTTGAAGTCAAGTCGAACCGTGATTGTGCAAACGCACACCGCACTAGAAGATGATGTAAATCTAACATAACATGGCATCCGATTAAAAGAGCTCTCTCTCCCTCGTAAAAGTCGTTGGGGGGGGGCGTGTCCACAGCATTGAATCATAAAAAAAAGGAAGGCAAATATCGCATCTCACCTCCGGGGGGGATGCCTGTCCTGAACATCGTCTGCAATTCGAACTTCTGGGTGGTTGCGGATCGAGATGACAACTGCCGACCCACGGAACCATAATGTCCCCCCCCCCCATTAAAAGAGGAGTTTTTTTTCCCGACAGGTATTTGAACTTGTACGAGACATGAAATGTAATGTGACTTTGGAGAGCATTGAGAAGAATAGAGGCACCTGTGTGCCTTTTCATTGCTAAACAGGATATTGTACTAAAATACTTTTCACTTATCACTGTAGACTCCGAAACTGTTAAAAGGCACATAGCTCAGAAGATAAAACTTTTAAATAAAATATCTCAAATTTTAATCGATCGAAATAAAAAAATACTGTAAGACATTAAGCACTTTTAACCTATTCATGGATTAACATTTATTTATAATTAAGCAGCCCTGAAGGTTCTATACTCATAAGATTTTGACTCCAACTCGACATGAAATTAGGCATATACATGAAATAAAACACCAAAAGTGATCACAATTACAAATAATTACTTAATTATTTATCAATGATGTATATGTAAAATGAATGTAATGATGGGAAAAGATCAGTTTAATTATTCAATTCTAAATAATCCAAATGCACTTAATTGTAAGAGCCGAACAAATTGCAGCTCCCTGATACTCCAATGGACTGTTAATGATTGCCCACAGTATGAGTCGGATCCGATTCAAATTGTAATCTTGATTGGTTGATCTCACTAAGATTTACTTTAATATTAGACAAACGCCTATTTCTACCCAAGGTTATCTATCCGATAGAATAATTGTTGTCTCACTCTACCGGTAGAAATGTCGCCTAACTGCTTTTTTCCTCGCTTTATACGTAAAAACTCATACACATGTCATGTTTTATCTGTAAGAAGTAACAGTTTCAATAAAACTTTAAAGAGCAAGCAACTCGAAGTTTTGAAAGGAAAACCTCGCAAATACTTTGTTTCGTCTTCTGAACCAAGAGTGCAGAGGAAAGAAAACGTTCAAGACAATTTTGATGATGCCGTAAATGTGTGTGTGGGGGTCCATATTTTCTTAATTATTTTTTGTATTCGATTTTGCAAAAACTTCTAAAGACTATATTAGCGATGAAGATCCTGATCATATTTCGTAATTTTCCATCCAAGTCAGAAACAACTTGTTGAAGATCATTTTTATCTTATCGAATAGTAATAAATAAGATATCGTTTGCATCCCCCCCCCATGGTCCCTAATGGTCATGATCGAACTCTAGTGCCTCTGAAGACCCGCCCTATAGAATGGCTCCCTCATCGGTGTGGTGTGGCTGTTTGGAGAGCTCTTCTTCGACGGAGACTCAAAATTACGGGGTCCATCGTTCTCATGTTGCTTTATAGTACTGCTTTAATAAAAACTCACTCACCCATGATGTTAGGTTACTCAGTATCACTCACTATCAATTGCATTGCGAGCACTTTACTTTTTCTACAGGCAAATGTAATGTTGTAATAGATGACTGTATTTCATCGGGCTGATTTCTGTTAAAATATAAAAATCGAGGGAATGTCAAGTAACAGATCAGTTTTAGGTTCCTGTTAGCACGATATGACCACACACACAAATATTTTTTACATAATTAATAAAGCTCATGCATTAAATATATATCAGGTATTTCAATTAAGGTTCTGTTATCATTAGTTTTCAAAATTTTGAACACCGCAAGATTAAGATTTTATGACAAATAATTAGATCTTTCAAATACAATTAAGCCTACTTATATCTGTTTTCTTAAAGGTAAAATGACAAAACGGTATTTATTTTTCCAATGGGACTTAATTGGTTTTGTCTCATAAACATAAATAATTCTTCCAGCAATATAAAATTTTCGAGTCAAGATTTATTTAAAAGAATATCTTTTTTTCTGAGTGTATGAGTTATTATTTCAAAAAGAGAAAGGTGATAATTTATTGTAAATATTTTCATAAGTTTGCAGACTCACAAATTTTTTTTTCACTCAATTGAAGCCGAATAACTCACCGGAATTATGTCCATCGCAACTGAAAAAAATAAAACTTACATGAAAAATAAAAATTGGTTTTTAAGGTTATTTTTCTTAAGGTATCCGACTACTTGCGACAACTTTTTTTTTAAAAAAATGGATATGTGGGAATTTTTTTGTGATTTTTAGATTTGTTTAGTACATTTTAAGAAAAATATGCTAAAATTAAAAAGAGTAAAGAAATTATTATTACCAAAATGGAAAAAAATTGGTAAAAGTTTACAAAAAATAACTTAAACGAGGCCTATTCTGTACCAAAAGTTTATCAACAAATTTTCAATTCAGATGTGTTGTTATGTTATTCATTTTTGAAATGGCCTTCAGGATAAGAGATATTTTAATTTTTACCAAAACTAGAGCACTTTATCTTAGTTATTATATAAAATTGCTTAAAAGAACAGTGATCATATTAACATAAGGGACTGTAAATTTTGTTATGAAACAGTGATGATAAATCTGAAGGTTAAAACACTTCTACTATTATACAGAATTTTCAAAAAAACATATTTCGAGTAAAAAGCGTTTTAAAGTATGACATCTTGCTTAAAGTAATGGCATCTTCTTTTACTAAAACACTTGTAATTTTTGTTCTAGGGAATGGATTACGGATGAACGTTCTTGGTATTTTTATAAAGCTAATAAGATGGTCTATAAAATAAAAGTATAAAAAATTTATCAATTTTTGGCAAAATTCACAATTTTAGGGTAGTAAGTACTTTATTTAAGTAAATATTTTAGTATTGAAATACCACTTGTAGATACTATTTATCAACTCATCTGTGTTACATTGATAGCCATTGCAATCCTTTTGAAACTATTCAATAATTTTATTTTTTAATAATGGTGATTTTAATTTCAATTTCGGATTATGGGATTATTAATACATTACTAAACTTATTTGTTTATTATTATCTTCGATTCTCTTTGACCCACATTTGGGAAATATATTTAACGTTGGTAATTTTGAAACAGAAGGAATAAAAGTATCGAGTGTGTGTGTGAATTATATTTTCATTTTATATCATTTCAAATCCCCGAAAAAGAAGTTCTTTCTTCTCCTCCTAAAAGCGAGTGCCACCTCTCTCTCTCTTTGCATAAATCATTCCCAAAGAATGGGAGTCTGATTTTATGAACGCCACTCGATGAGTTGAGAACCCTTGGAATGGTCTTCTTCACACCCGATTAAAGTTGAGAAGTCAGCCGCGTCCCCAGAATCAATACCGAAAGGTTTAATCCCATAATAGATGGAAAAATACAAAAGCAAAAAAAAAAAAAAAAAGAATTTTTGTAAACCTAGTTCACATTATAAAGTTTCACAGATAAATAGATTAGTCCTTTCTCTTTGGGTAGTAAAAAAGAGAATAAAATGTTCTTTCCATTTTTTTAAAGAAAAAATAATTCCTACGGAACGTGAAGACGTTTATGGATACATAGAAGCCAAGCCTACCCATCTCTTGATGAAGTCAAATAATAAAACAACAATGCCGCAACGTCCACCGGCTTGTAAACTGCTTCCCCGATATTTAAGCCACCCAGCCGAAATTGGCGAAAGGTCATAAATTTTACTTAGCAGTTGACATTTTGCTTTTTTCTTCTTTTCTGCACTCCACTTCTTTGTAACCGGGTGTCTTGCAAAAGCAAATCTCTTTCAGGAGAGGCAAAAGAAAAAGGAGGGGGAAAAGACACGCGTGCGACCCACGCGTCGCGCATGCGCGAATGCGAATTTTATAGATAATTCAATTCCTCCCCTCATCTTCTCTACGATGTTCAGATTAACCAAGGGTTCGTCTCCAAAATACCATCCGTATTCCTAGATTCTGAATCTCTCTCTCTGGCTATTTAAAAATTCTCAGTATTCTGACTGGTATGATGGACAATTGGTTGAATGAAGTATAGATTTAAATCCACTTCAGGATGGGGGAGGGGAGTAAATTGCCTCGGTTCGAGGGCCACATTGTGGAAGAAGAGGATACCAAAGGGTCGCACCTTTGTAAAAGGATTACATCACAGAAAAAGTGCACCCCCCCCCCAAATCACTGCATAAAACTTCTCTCAGTAAAGTATCGGAAGTTTCATTCAATTTATTTACTGTGCTAATTTCATGACATCTATAGGTGCAAATGAGACCCTATCCTACTTTTTTTCAAAGCAGTAGTGAGATATTGCTCATTGAAATCCCAGCCTCGGCCAACTTGCACTTATTCTTGTTGATTTTCATACAAGAAAAAAAATTGTTCACAAACCCAAATGTAGAAAACATTTTCCCTGTAATTGGTTTTCTGACTGTCTTGGCGGGCTCCGTGTGTCACGTGAGGTGCTATTTGCCCACCCCTGGTCCACGTGACTTTTAAATGAACGAAAATTCATTACGGAGTACATTTGCCACAAAAGTTTTCGAAGAGAGCTTAAAATATTCATTGGAAAACTACTTTAAGATGTCGATTATTGGCATTGGTATCGGGTAGTTTACAAAAACTCGTGCATTTAAAAATCAGTAATATGGATGATTTTTTTTAGTGTTCTTAATTGTATAATGTTCTAGAGATGTTTAGAATCAATGGTAAGAAATCTCCACCAGCAAAAATTCAAATATCTAGATTTCCTTTTATCATATATATTACTTGATTTTTGATTTTTCGACATATTAATACCATCTCGTTATCCATTATATGGAATAAACCAGTTGGAAATGTTTTTAATGTTCATTCGTACAATTTTTGGATACTGTTACCGCTGCAAAAATTAATTGGACTGTAAAAAAAACAATTTTAATAAACAAAACGGATACCAACCCTATGGGATCGCTATACTTTTCGAACTGAATACAAAAGGTTGCAACAGTTTGCCTCGGGCAAATCTATACAAAAAAATTCTCGCCAACTGGCGCCAACAGATACATCTATATTTTTATCGTTCTAACAGTAGTAATCCTAGTCTCCTGTTTCACTGGTATTTTAACTAGGATGTTTTTTAAATTGAGGTCATGAAGTGTATGCGTACATAGTAGTAGGATTCTCAAAAAGTAAACACATTTGAAATTTTCGAATAATTAATGATTTAGTTTCAGATGAAATCGTCAAATAGCTTTTAAACTGAAGAAAACTTCTTTTTGTAATGAATAGTGAGATCAAAATTATCAGTCAATCCAAAAAATAAATTTCTTTTAAAACAAGTAATATAAAACAAAATTTTTTAAGCCAATTCCTACTTTGGTGGACAAATTTTTTTTTATTTTAGTTACTTTTATTAAATAATTTACTTTAATATAAATATGTATATACATATGACAGAATACTATATTAAGTGGAAAAACACCTTTTTAAATAACCATTAAAATTTTTTTTAACCACATTAAATTTGTAATTCATTTTTTTAATAAAAGATGAATAAAAAAGTAAGAATTTATCTTAAAATCAGTGTAAAAAAGGAATGCTGACGTCTAACTAGCATATGATTTTATTCAGTTAAATCTTCATCAACAAATTTAACAAAAGTTATTTTATCCAATGGTTGATGCCATCTAGAGGAATAATATAGACTGAAATATATCTCCCAAACTTTAATTAAATTTAATGATGAATTAATATTTGAAAAAAACCGTATTAACATCAAATGTTATCACTACAATTTTTGTACGAGATGAAACACAAAAAATTTGTACGAGAGAACATTTAAAAACATTTCCAACTGGGTTTATTCCATGTAATGGATAACGAGATGGTATTAATATGTCGAAAAATCAGAAATCAAGTAATATATGATATAAAAGGAAATCTAGAACATTTGAATTTTTGCTGGCGGAGATTTCTTACCATTGATTCTAAACATCTCTAGAACATTATACAATTAAAACACTAAAAAAATCATCCATATTACTGATTTTTAAATGCACGAGTTTTTGTAAAACTACCGATACCAATGCCAAATAATCGACATCTTAAAGTAGTTTTCCAATGAATATTTTAAGCTCTCTTCGAAAACTTTTGTGGCAAATGTACTCCGTTAATGAATTTTCGTTCATTTAGAAGTCACGTGGACCAGGGGTGGGCAAATAGCACCTCACGTGACACACGGAGCCCTCCAAGACAGTCAGAAAACCAATTACAGGGAAAATGTTTTCTACATTTGGGTTTGGTGAACAATTAGATCGTGGTGCACACTGCAAAGTATTTAAAAAATTTCAATTTGTAATAATTTTACATTTTCAAATTATATTAATTGAATACAATCATCTCAATTCTTATACTAATTAAATGTAATAAATCTCAACCACCAAAATTAGTACCGACCATTTTAGGTATTAATTTTTGTTAAAGAATGGCAAATGTTCTCTGTATTAAAGAAAATTTTCTTGATTGGGGAGTTTTAATTTTAAATGTATTTGAGTGGTATGTGGGACGCAACTAAACATTGTGATTACGTCATGAAATTAAACGAGGATATGAAGTGAAAAAAAATTCTGCTTTATACTTAGGAAATACTTGAGAAAAGGGCAAGGGTGTAAAATTATTTGCAACTAGAGATGACTTTTTAAAAATAAATATAGAAAATAAAATGAAAGGGGACTTTAATTTTGTTAAAAATAATAAGCATGCATTATCTTTTCAAACTTTTACAGCCTGTACATGTTTTTTCCTATTATGCACAGAAATGATTTTGAACAATATTTTCTTTTAATTTGCAGGTTCATTATTATTATTTAAGCTTTTTGAACTGCATGGTTATTGCTTCTGATCGAATATTTAATTGCTATTACTGTAATTATATTTGCTTTAATAAGTTAAATTATTTGCAGCACATAAAACAAAACGTCAATAATAAATTCTTCACAAATTGGTTCTAAAATATTAATGAAATATAAATACATCGAAACTATAAAGTTACTTAAATGTTTCTGAAGCCAATGGCTTCCACACTACAGATCCGAGGCTCAAACTCCGGTCTGGGCAAGGTCGACTTTGCCTTTCATCCTTCACTGGGTCGATAAATGAGTACCAAGCTTGCTTGGGAACTTAACACTGAGGATTTCGCGTCAGACTGACCACCTGATTGGAACATGTGCTCATGCACCTCAGGGCTCAAGGTCATGTATACTGATATGGCACGGTAGCTTTGGCCCTCATAAGTTTGCGCCACTGAGTTAAGTTATATATTTCTCTGTAGAGAGAGAGAATCTTCCTCTTCTTCAAGAAATGTAGCGTTAAAAATAGTAATATTAAAGAGTGTTTTGTGCATTTATTTTATTATATGAAAATTTCTTGAAACCTTCTCTTTCCCTCACACAAATCTTTTTATACCTGAAAAGTCTCTTCTCTTAGCATCCTCTGCATCTTTTATCCATTTAAATAAACATTAATTACCTCTCTTAACTAGTACTTCTTTGATGGTTGATTAGGACTTAAAAGGAATTTTAAGAACCAGTTTCTTTTACAACAATACATAACGTACATTATTGAAACAAAGAGACAGTTTTATCTAATTAGATTACGAAGAACTTAATTCTACAAAATTTTTAAAAATCAAAAGGTTTTCTCTTTTTAGTATTTAATTTATGCAACTTTATTCGTACTCTCTTCTTGTTCACAAGACACAGTCACCATGACTCGCCCCAATACACGCGATAAATAAAAAAGTCGATTTTCTCATCCAAACAAAGAACTCTTGCACACGACTCGCAATTCCGACTAAAAAAACAAAAAACTAACAGGCTTCTTGTGTGCTGTGTCAAAATGGAAATTTATTCTGCCTTCTGTGTCCGTCGTGACAAGATCAGCGGGCGGTGCATTGTGCGCCCGCGACTGACTTATACCTCCGCCACAATGAAGGGAACATGGCCTTTACAAGGAACGATTTGTAACAAATTTCGGTACACGATGCTCCACACGCGAACCATCTTGTCGCTACGGGCCCTACTTACACTTCTTTTTAAGCAGCACATTCGAAACAGGGAAGGAAAATATGTACATACATATCTGTAATATTTATTACATTTTCTCGTAAGTAAAACGGTAGGACAGGACAAGAAAATCCATTATAAAAAAATGGGTGTGTGCTTTTGATCCTATGGATAGAAGTGAAACTTCTAATTTGTGAATATATATATTTGTAAATAATTACATTTATGTGTTATGTAATGGATTAGTTCGGGGAATCAAAGCAAGGTGATATTGATATTGCTGTATAAAATTATTAATTTTTATGTCTGTATTCTTAAAGTGATGTTAGTTACAAAATATACAATTATATTTGTTAATAATTATATTTTAAAAAGGAAAAAATAGGTTTATGGTAGTTGAAATGTATGTTATAAATACTTGTGACTCAAATTTATTTAAATATCTAAAAAAAATCCACCAAACGTCGTTCTGTATTCGTCGTGCTTTCATTTGGATCATTTACCATAAATAATTTGACATGTGGATGAGTTTGATTTAAAAAACTCAACTAAAGCTTTTGACTTGTTTTTCGAAAAATCCTCATTAAAATCTCCTCTCAAAATCATTGGTAATTTCTATCGATTTTGATTCTGAAGAGCCGATCCGGATTTAATGTATGGAAGTAAATTCTCGTGAATAAATTTGACAATTTTCTGTACACTTTGATTGGGTGAAATGTAAATGGCAGCCATTCAAGTGACTTGCTGCTCTACAACTCATTGTACAAATTTCTCTGCTATACGACTGATTCAACTCGAATGATTTTGTAGTTCTTGATGCTCCATCCCTTTCTGAAGTAGCAAAAGTTATCCTATATCTCCGTTATTTTTAAATATGCATTCATTTATATTTATACGTGTACTATAGCTGACCCGGCCACGTGTTGCTGCAGCTGTGTTGTAATATACGTTGTGATTTAATATTATACTATATTAAATCAATGCACATTATACCATATTCTCAATGCAGTCACAAATTAATCTTCCCTTATAATTCCGAAGAATTGAAATTATATAAATAAGCATAAAACAATTTTATATTTTTAATTTTGCTTTTTATTCATCTCATATTTGACTATAGTATAATACATAAATTTCTTCCAAAGTAGTTAATAACATATGGAGATTTGATTTTATAAATGAGGCAAATAACGTTGATTCTTGGGAGTTTTTAATGTGTTTTTATCATTTAAAATTACAGTAATTAATTTTAATTTAATTATTTACTAGTCAGTGCACAATATTTTTCGTTAACCTGTTTTTTGCTAACACAAATATAGATTCGATGGTTTCCTCACTCGTGATCATGTTATTTTTTTTGTTGCCCATGCAAGAAACATGGATTTTCTGCATCCATGCTGCAATTGGACATTGTTTAACCTTGAGATTTATTTATGGTCATTGCAAAAGCCAAGTGAATCGGGAGTTGAAGATTTTTGAATGGTATAGGAGATACTGACGATATCATTGGAATACGTGACAACAGGGCGATTAAACTTTCCACAGTCCAGATGGTTGCTTCAAGAACATTACCGGTGATTCATTTGATGACTGAACGATGTACCGTTACATAATCTGGTTGGATTTGAGTTTCGTAGCAGAACGACCGGTGAACCAATCTTTGAACGATGATTGTGTGGTGACATTCCTGGTTATAAACAGAGAATTCAAAAATTCAGTTGGAAAATTACGTTTTCATCAACAATAGTGTCAACTGATTCAAAGGCATTGGATTGTTATATGTTAACAACTGCTGTATCTGGAAGATTATTTCGTCAACGTCAACATTTTTTGCTAACAATTACTATGCCAATCATTATCTAGATAATTTTTCTGTATATTCGGGAAGACACTGTCAATCAGTTTTTTTACAAATATTTAACTTGCAATGTATGTATGTATTAGGGATTGCAATATTGGACCAAAAATTCAATACCGGTATTCGGTATTTTTTCGGTCTTAATACCGGGATACCGGTTTTTATACCGGAAGTAGAAATTTTAGAAAAAGGAAAAAAAAACACGTGTTTTTTAGTTTTATTTGCCAATTTGATTAGAGTGTAAATATCACAAAAAATAATTTTAATATATAAATTATAACAGTTTATAAAGAATCAAAAAAAAAAAAAAAAAAATGCGAAGGAACATCTTATTTATAAATTTAAAAAAAGCTTAAATGTCACTATTCCGAGTGTGATAATGTATAAATTCTTGTGAAGTGTGATCTTGAATCTTATTCATTATTATCTTATCTTATATTTTAATAATGTTTATGTTTATATTATGATATATATATATATTATATATATATATAAAGGAGAAAAGCCACTCACACTCACTCACTGACAGACTGATTGACTGACTGACTAATCACGATATCTCCAGAACTATTCAACCTACAAATTTGAAATTTGCTAGACATGTTTCCATTTATGAAGTACAGATCCGCTAAGAACGGATTTTTTTTTTTTTTTTTTTTTTGCGAAATTCGAACCACAAGGGGCGTTACGGGGTTAAAAACAATTGTTTCCATTTTTTAAACTACTCGACGTACAATCTTCAAATTGAGTAAGCAGATTCCTTCATAGAGTAGAGATCCGCTACAAAATGAGTTTGGGGGGGGGGGCTAAGGGCCGTTATAGATAATTATTTCCATTTTTAACTATTAGACGCACAGTCTTGAAATTTGATAGATTCCTTTCATAGAGTAGAGATCAGCTACAAGATGGGTTCTGGAAAATACCCCCCCCCAAGTGGCGTTGAGGAGGACTAAGGGCGTAATAGATAAATATTTTTGTTTTTTAACTACTTGACCTACCTGCTTGAAAATTGGTAGGCATGTTTCTTTCATGAAGTAGATATCCACTACAAAATGGGTTTTGGGAAAATTGACCCCAATGGGTGTTGCGAGGGTTAAGGGGCGTTATAGATAATCATTCCGATTTTTAAACTATTACTCGCACTTGAAATTTGGTAAGCAGATTCCTCTCACAGGGTAGACATACGCTACACAATGGGTTTCGTGAAAATTGACCCCCAATTGGTGTTGCGGCGCATAAGGGCGCTTATAGATAATTATTTCCATTTTTAAACTACTCCATGTACAATCTTGAAATTTAGTAAACGGATTCCTTTCATAAAGTAGAGATTTGTTTCAAAATGAGTTTGGTGAAAATCGACTCCAAAGGGCGTTGCAGGGGCTTAGGGATGTTATAGATAACTATTTCCATTTTTAAACTACTAGACTTACCTGCTTGAAAATTGGTAGGCATGTTTCTTTCATGGAGTAAATATCCCTACTAAAAATGGATTGGGGGGAAATTAATCCCAAGCGGTGTTGCGGGGGTTAAGGGCCTTATAAATTCCGATTTTAAAATTATTAGACGTACAGTCTTGAAATTTGGTAAGCAGATTCCTCTTATAGGGTAGAGATCCGCTTAAAAATCGGTTTCGTTGAAATCGACTCCCAAGTGGTGTTATGGGGCCTAAGGAACGTTATAGATAATTATTTCCATTTTTAAACTACTGGAAGTACAGACTTGAAATATGATAAGCAGAATTCCTTCATGGAATAAAGATCCGCTGTATTATGTGTTTTGAGAAAATCGACCCTAGGTAGCGTTGCGGGGGCTCAAGGGGCATTATAGATAATTATTTTACATTTTTAATTTATTAGACGCACAGCCTTGGAATTTGGTAAGCAGATTCCATTCATAGAATGGAGATTCGCTACAAAATAGCTTTTGTGAAAACAGGCCCCAAGTGTCCTTGTGGGTTATCAAGGGGCGCCATAAATAATTATTCCCATTTTTTAAACTATGAGACGTACAGTCTAGAAAATTGGTAAGCAGATTCCTTTCGCAGAGTAGAGAACCGCTACAAAATGGGTTTTTGCAAAAATCAAGCCACAAGTTTCATTTCGGGGGATTAAGAGGAGTAATAGACAAATATTTCCGTTTTTAAACTATTATATCTATTTGCTTGAAAATTGGTAGGCATGTTCCTTTCGTGGAACAGAGTTTTTAACAAAGAGTAAAACGAAAATAGACCCCCAAGGAGGGTTGCGAGGGGTCAACGGGAGTTATAGAAAAACATTACTGTTTTTGAATATTTAGACCCACGTACTTGAAATTTGTTAAGCATGTTTCTTTTGTTAAATATGGATCTACTAAGAATGTATTTTAAGGAATTCAACTCCTGGGGTAGCAGGGGGTTACTGAGGCGCATTGACAAAAAAAACTCCTTCTTTAGCTACGAGGACTATAATAATGGAATTTGGTTTGCATTTTCCTTTTTGTTAAATTGAAATCCGGTAAGAACAGTTATATTGGAGAACGACTCTCAACGGAATTATAGAGGGTATTGATAATAAAAAACTTCGTTTTTGCTCTATTAGAATTAGACATGAAATTTGTCTTGCTTGTTTATTTTACGGAGTAGAGATCCACCAAAAATTGGTTTTGCGGAAATCCACTTGGTTATAGGGTTATGAAAGTGCAAATATCATTATGACTTCCATTTTAGAGATGTTCAGAAAATACAAATTAGAGAGAAGTCCTGTCCTTTTTTACATCAAGAGTCGAGAGTTACAGGTATAATTATATTTTTCAATATAATCGAATTCTTAATGCTAGGGCATAAATATCAATAATTTATATATACAGTAGATCGTTGTTTATTCAAATCAAATGGGACCGGGAACCGTTTGATACGCGATTGTTCGGATAACCGAAAACCGAATGCGATCCATGCAGTAATGATACTGGACACTATACAAATATTGAAAATCATCACATGCGGGAAAGGTACTTGAAGAAAAAGTAAAATGGGTGGAAAATGTCACAATTTTATTTTGATTGGGGAAAATATTCACTTATTTTTCGCTGTACTATTGTACACCTTCGTTTTTTCAAAGTATAGGTCTCTAATTCTCTTCAGCAGCAGTAGTTGAGTGGAACAGCACTCTGATTGTTGTTCGTACCACTCCATAGCTCTCTCTAACGCAGCAAACGCGTCTGCATTTTCTACTTTCGTTGTTGTTGTCTTCGTCTTCATCCGTTTCATGTCGACAGGGTCGGATTCTTCTTGCACGGAAGTCACAATCTAGTCATCATTTAGCATTTGAAATCCACAGTCTTCTTCATCGCATGCCATCCAAGTTTCTACACCAACAAAACTAACAAAAGAGCACGTATACACTCCTTCACTCGGAACATACTGACCTAATATTCCACGCAGATGTTTACCAAACCACACACTGAAATTCCCCAAATATCCCTCACCTTGGGTTTTCCCGTCACATTTGACCTCACAGGAAACAAATTTTGAGCATTGCACTGTTTGAAAACGTATCCGGACTTTGGTTCGGATATTTGACGCTCCATATAATAAAGTTCGATAAACGATGTTCCTGTATATATATAAACAGTATTATTTTTAAACGTCGTGAAATACCCTGCGAGCAGGTGAGTAACGGCTGTTTATTTTATATATATATATATATACCTAAAGTTTATTTATATACATAAAGTATGATATGCAAGTACAATGTAAATAACAAACTCGACCATTTTAAAAATATCGAAATATAAACGTACTTTCTTCGCAACTACTTTTTATAGAAACAAATTTTTAGACTACGAAGTCTGCGCGTGCGCAGTATCGCTCTGAGCTGTAATGGGATAGTTTGGGACCGCTTCTTTGTATGATTCCCATATTTTATCACTTCTCTGATTGTACGATGCAACTTTATATTCACAGTCAAATTAATTTCAAACTTTAAGGAGACATAAAACCAAAGCGTATACTATTTTGCTATGTTGGCGTTCTCTGAACATTTAGTGGAGACAATTTTAAAAATTTCTAGTAAATACCGAAAAAACGGTATTTAACTTGTGTGAATACCGGTATTATAAAATTGTATAAATGGGTTAAAATACCAGTATTCGGTATCTCGGTATACCGGTATTGCAACCCCTAGATGTATGTATGTAATTTGGTTCGGGTGGAATCTTGCAACTCAATTTTGAAGCTGATATCTTCAACTGATTGAGCT
>BMAO01038105.1:0-22493 GCA_019973975.1 Trichonephila clavata
GCCACACCGGACATGGGTCCGGTTTGTCCGGCCCTAGAGCCACCCCTGCTGGAGACATTAAGTAAAATATTGAATAAAATCTGTGAAAACGCATCATAGAAATTAATTTTGAAATTCGGGAACATTTCGAGGATTTTATTTAGTATTCCGATAATGGTAAATATTTAATGTTCTTCTTGAAGAAAAGCAACTGAAAAGATGATGAAATCAAAGAAAATAGATAAGATTTATTACAAAAAGAAGCAAGTTCTCGTGTGGAAAAATACTAGTATATATATATATATATATATATATATATATGTGTGTGTGTGTGTGTGTGTGTGTGTGGTGTTATGACACGAAGTTCTAGGGGTATTCACAATGATTACACTGTTTTTAACTAATACTAACGTTTAATGTGGACAATTACAGTACTACACTCTACTATACAGATATATTATTGACAGCGTTTCGATTACTTCTCGTATTCAACAATAGTTTCTCAGTCTCTTCACTTAACAATTATCACACCACGGTTCACAACGGTGTATGGCATTCAGATGATGGATGTGTCACCTTCACGTGACTGTCCTTCCAGCATCGGGCCACTTGGTCCCTACACGGCCAGTTAGATCCCGGTTGCTTTCCTTTTTTCTTAGCAGCGTTGGCTCTGACCTCCTCGTCGAGACCTCTCGCTCGCTAATCTCCCTCTAGTCAGTTCGCTCGCTGGTGGCTCGCGTCGCCAGCGCCCTCTATAGTGCCGTCTATGTGGAAATCCCACATATATATATATAGTAACATAAAATGAAAGAAATACATGGCATAATAAAATTGATAATACAAAATAATATCACTAACAAAGCCAGAAGATATATATATATATACGATAATAGTATACTAAATTACCATAATTTTAGTATGATATGTTAAAGATTAGACCAAATGGGGTAAATTCGGGGTTTAATTTAGTGAAGTCTCCATTAATATTAAAATTATTAATACATTCAGGTAGCTTGCACAAATACAACACATCCATCAACAACAATAATATGCAAAGAACAAGGGTGGTTTTTTATAGATAGCAACCACATTCTCACCTCATCTGACCCATTCTAAAGATATGTGGTAGCTGCAGGAAGCTTCTGTTGCTTGGGACAATCAGTTACAATTATTATGACAAGAGCGGTTACATCGTTATATTTTTATACTATACAATCAATTAAGATATTTAATACAAAGTTCCTTGAACTTTTTTTCTCAGCTATCGGGTTGACCAACAACAAAGATTCAAAACATAATATTAAAAGACTTTCTCAAGCGAGCACATATTGAATGCATGATTTTGTGTTCAGAAATTATTTTTTGAGTAAGGTTATAATCTAAACGCTTCGAATTGTTGGAGAATGTCTCCTGAGTTAGGATATTTTAATAATTGTAAAATATTCGTTTTTTACTGGTCGCATTCAGGAAATATTGATATTAAAAGAACTCTATTGCCCCCCCCCCCAATCCCACATTCTGTTCAACCAGAAGAAAAGTCTGGGTTTTGTTTATTCCATATTATAGATTTTATAATTCGATCAATTAACCTTTAAGTCTCATGTTAGCTGTATTTCAGGAATTTTAATTTCCGTTTCCATTTTAATAAATTATCATATATTCAAGTAAAATTTTTAAGAAAATTCAAATGAAATTTCAGTGTGATTTGTATTAAAAGTTTTTTTTCTCGATAAAGCTTACAAAACCAAGATTAAAGGTAAGAAAAAAAGAGAAAAATGTGGAGTTTAATGTGAAAGGCTCTTTTATTCTACAGCAAAGATATCGAGGAGAAAGATAACGTGCCGATATTTTTTTCCTTTATGAAATCATTACTGGGTCAAAGGTTGTATCTTCGATATGTCTAGGGATAAATATCCAACAGCTTCAACATTATCTTATCGGTTATTAGCTCCAGGCTATCTAATAATATTTCATAAAGATATGTGTGGGATAACTAAGTTTATATTCTCTGGATCATTGTGATGAAAAACAAAATCAAGCATTGGACTAAGTATCTACACAATTTAACAGAAGACTTAATAATTAATCACTATTTAATGATAATCATTTTTAAATTGACTAAAACTCTATTTGCTGTTACTGTTTTTTTATTATTATTATCCTTATATTCCATATCTCTCACTAACTTAAAATAATTATATAAATCCATTTTCTTGCTAAGTCGTTGTGGGAAAGCACCAATCTGTATATTTTCTCGCGTATGAGTTTTTTTTTCCAACTAAATGAATAAAGGGGAATTATAACCATGTTTGTTAGAAAGTATTTATTTATCTTTTCTAATAACTTGTGCATACTTTCAGAAACTCTATGTACACTCACTGAAAGACAATGGTTATCATAGCTTCAAATGCACTGATAAAAAATACTTAAATTTCTTAAAATTTACTATACTAATTATAATATATATATGTAAATATATATGTGTGTGTATGCATTGTATATAATATCTCTTATTTTTCGAAAAGCCATTTTTTGATTTAGTTGAGTAGTTCTTAAGAACTTTCTCAACAAATTCTAAATTTACTTCTTTTATTTTGATGTTCATTGTAAATTTTTCAATTTTTTGTTCAATATGATAGTTGTTAAGTGCAATTATCATAAAAAATGGGATTATATGTGAATCACATCACATACAAATAAAAACAATTAGAGTTGTGATAAAAATGATATTTTTGTGCCTGAGAAGTATAAATCATTATTAAAGTTTTTAGAAAATCATGATTATATATACAAAATCATTTCGCCCAAACATATTTTTGTTATAAATTTAATTAGAAGCTGTATCATAGTTAAATTGTGGACATTCCTAACTATTTTAGGATAATAAATATTGAATATTCATAAAATCTTTAGATTATATCAATTTATTAATTTACTTTTCCGATCTATTTCTATCTTCTTTTTTAATCATATTTGAACTTAAAGATATTTAATACAGTATTCTATATATATTTCACTTTTTACAAAAAATAATAATGTAAGCATATGAATACAAATTTTGTGTAAAATAATTGAATGTGATAGAAAACACACAGGAGATGATTATAAACTGAAAGTAAGTTTATTGAAGTATTTACAGAAAAGTTTACAAATGACACATTTGTAAATTTCTAAAATCATCAGATTGAAGTTGTATCACAGTTCACGGAAGATGAAAATTTTCTGCAAGCAATTGTTGCAGCTTAAGAAGAAAGAATATTAATAGTCATTGCACTGATTACAGTGGTTACGATTAAGGTCTGAAAATAATCTCAAGAATTTATATAAATCGCCATGACAGATTTTAAAAGAAAAAATTTCCTTAGAAATATTTTAGAGATTATTTTTATCAACATTTGGCTACAGGTAAAGAAAAGAAAGAAACGTCCTGAAACTTGGCATTATATGTAACAAATTAGGCAAAAAATTGGCACTTTGATAATATGTATTTACATTTCTTTCTATATTAATTCGTAAGTAGCTTTGATGTTTGTATGCATTCTGAACTGTTTCAAAACCTGCATAGAAGGAAGAAAAAATAGAGAAACATTCTAGATCTGGAACAAAGAAAATTTCAGTCTTTTACTTACAAGTAGTAAGTAACAAGATAAAATTTCCAAAAACGTAAATCATGCACGTAAGCTTTGAATTAAGCCACCCTTCTTCAAAAGATAAAAGTGATGGAAAAATAAAGGGTTGGTTAATTCAACTGGAAAAAATAAATGTTCGGGAACGCAAGCAGTAAAAACTTTTCGTGCCCTTACCATCGAAAATCACAGAGCGTTACTCCATATCATGTTAAATAAGCCATACAAAGAAAACCAATCATTCCCAATGAGGCTTGGAGGGAAAAATTTGTTTTAACTTAGAATCAAACAAAGACATTGACAGCGAAACGTAAAGGAAAGCAGGGAATAGAAAGACCCTCTAAAAGTTATCGAATTCCACGTTTTTAGACGTAACGCTTACGTAATTGACATAAATTGGTATTTAATTAATTTTAAAGCTAAATTTTACAATAGACATCGCATCGCAAAATAAAATAGCTAATTTTAAGAAAGTCCTAGATGATCATTTAACCTTGCTTGGCTGTACCAATGTTGTAAGACAATCTTTCAACATCGATGAAAGCAGGACCATCTTGGTAGTAAGGGTCATCCTTCCTGGGATCCCACTGACCATCATTGTATCTGGAAGGAGCAGCAGCAGGAGCTGGTCTGTATTGCTGGGCTGGAGGGCTGTACTGTTGAGCTGGAGGATTGTATTGTTGAGCAGGAGGATTGTACTGTTGAGCTGGAGCACTGTATTGTTGAGGAGGTGCTTGGTAAGCAGGGGCGGCAGCATGAGGATTGGCAACGGGTTGAGGAGCAGGGCCTGGAGCAACTCCAGCGGGTCCAAGACCATCTCCTTCGGCAACGAAACCTGACTTTCCAGCAGTGTAACGGATGATTCTTTGACGACCTTGCTCATCCAAGATACCATAAGCACCCTTTACTGTACCATCGGGAAGTCGGGTCTCCTCTCTGAAGCTCTGGCCCAAAGGTCCCTTGCCAGTATCATATCCAAATTTGTAGTCACCAGCCAAATCAGTACCGATGTTTACATAGTGAACGGGGGCGGGAGGGTGATAATTTCTTGGGTGAGGAGTGGTCAGTTCATTCTGAGCTGCATAGTTCCTGCCTTGCTGATACTGGGCAAAAGCCACAGTCATCAGTGCACACACGACGATCTAGAAGGGAAAAAAATTATTATTAGCTGAAATTATTTAGTTTACTTCCACAAATAGTTTTTTTCTGTTATATTTTTTCTGAAGTGTTGCAAGAAAAAAACAGAGAAATGATTTGAGAAAAATAAAACAATTATATGGTACACACAAAATAATTGCTTATTCTTAAAACTCTTGAATTAGCCATAGTCTATGTAAATAATACAATATTAAATAATCTTAGATATAAAGACAGAGTTATATATTAAAATGATGATTTTAGCTTACAATAACAATGCTTCAAGTTCTCTAAGCAAAATAGAAATTTATTAACTATTAAAAATAAACGGAACAAATTACTTAACGCTCAAATGATTAGTCTGGATTAAAATCTAAATATATCTTATAATATCTTTATCACTATCAATGAAAAACGAACTGTATTGCCTAATTTAACTTAATGTATTTTATATTCAAATTTAAATCTTTAAAGGTAAGCATTAAAAGTAAGAAAAATAAAATTAGTACTCGTAAAAATAATTAAGCTATTTTGATTATTTTATCATTTTATTTCTTAAAATCGCGACACAGAGTCATTAAAAGTGTTATAATGAATTCTAAACTTTTAATTAGACATACTTTGCAACAAATACCATAATCATTATATTTATTATAAGCTTTACTTTTTAATAAAACGTATTAAAATGTGACAAATTGTAACATTTTTATAAAATGTTATTATATGAAAAACACACACAGATTCATTTTTATCTTCCTAAGTAATTTCAACAAAAATTTAGAGAGTTAAATAAGCAAAATTTGGAAAAGAATTTAGTACAATGCTTGAAAATTTCCCTTTATTTAAACTAAATTTTATTTGTATTAGATAGTTACTCATAGTTTAATTAAGTGTTGAGTTTTTGTTTCAAAATAAATACATATATAAGGAATGTAACACTTATGATATTGTAATCGCGTTATTTGCTCTAAGAGGGCAAGAAAGTTCTCAACTGTGAATCCTTAGCAATATAACTAAATACTGAGCATATAACAACTGTAGATAGATATATCCGCTTAAAATTTATGTCATTCAAATAAAAAAAATTAAAGAAAACTTTTAATAAAATGTTTTTTAAAACTTTCTAATGAAATTTTTAACACTTCAAGATCTTTTACATGACAAATGTAGAATTAAAATTACAAGAAATAAAAAAAATTGACGAATCGTTATAACACCGGGCAGATAGTTCTTTTAATAAGAAAATCTTAGCCTTCGATCGAATTTAAAAATGGATACTCTTTGTTTTAGTTCCAAGTACCTATTTACAACTATCGATATCAGCGAGAAAAAAATACTTTGAGTATAATTAGAGGAGCATATCTACAAGATTTTTTATACTTTTTGGTTACTCCATTTTCCTGTATTACTTTGATAAGACCAAAGTAATAAGAGAGTAAAGAAATAAACAAATAACTGACTTGCTTTTAACTTAAGTCATTATAACACAGGAATTTTGAAATAAGAATTGAAAGTAAAATAAAATCTGCTTTCTTGCTGGAAACAAAATACGAGTAGATTAAAAAAAAAGAGAGAGAGAGATCCTATCTTTAAAGAGAACAGAGAAGGAAACTGAAATTATCCTTTGTGAAAAAATGAAAGAATTAGAGAACTAAGCCTTTAATTGAAAGTGTTATTCCATGTCTTTTTAAAGTTCGAAGTGTCCAGATGCTTCGGAAACAAAGTATTACTTACCGCCTTAATCATAACGACTTTGTAAGAGTACCACAAGGTGCTAAAAGGGGATCGAAATGCTGTCGAAGTCGTGATCTACTCGAGCCATCTGGATTTATATATACCAGGTGTGCCCCTCCCAATCGAAACGAGCTTGAAACATGGTTGGAATCTGGGTCAAGTTTAAAACTCCTTTCGATCTGCTTTTTTATTATTTTTCTTTTGTTCGCATATACGAAGAAAAATATGTTCGAATGTTCCGCCTAAGGGCGATGATATGTTTCTCGAGAACGGATGGCGCGCACACACACACACACAGGCATGGATGCCTTCGAGGTTTTTTTTTTTTCCTTTTTTACCGCGGTCATTTCGAATTAACTTTCGCTTTTAAACGAAACCGTGGGATGTCAAAGGGTTTGATTATCGTTTGGCCTTCGGTCAAGCTTGAAGGATTGGAACGTTCTAGTTGTTAGATGGAAAACATTCGAGAGATGAACACTCTTTTTTTTTTCCTTCTTCTTTTGAGAACAAAGGAGACTTAAGCCTATGTCATAAAGTAAAAATTTCGAAATAGAAGTCTTGAACTTTCGATTTTGAGTAAGAATTGATAGTGCTTCTGGGTAATAAAGATGTCCTGTGTACCAAGAAAATTGTACAAAGTAGTTCAATTTCAGGTCAGAGATCCATATAAATGTTACTCAACGGTGACTTTAAAACTTTGTTTTTTACTATTAGATGAATTTCCTCCTTGTTTGACGAAAAGTAAAAATTTAAAGCATTTTTAGAAATAATTTTTTTATTTATTGCACATGATCCTGTTTATGAATACTTTTAATATTCATTTTCATTATCCGATTAATGTCATAATTTTCGCATACATTTTTGGCATGCATTTGTTTATGCATAATTTTATTGATTTTTATTGAATTGCTTAAATGCAACATTTCATTCTTCGTGAGTGAGCACGGTAATCGAGTGGTAATGATCATGAACTCGTGGTCGGCATTGTTGAGTCGTGAGTTTGTTTCTTGGTGCTGCCGAAGGACCAGTGTAAGGAGGCTAATGCGCGTTAAATCTGTCTAGACTCATAATCATCACGCTGGAGAGGTGTGAAAGCTTGGAGAGTAAGGCTCAAACTCTCATACGTCATCAGTTGACTGAGGATCAAAATCAAAAGGTTCGTCGCCAATAGCGTTCATGTACCTTCAAAGCATGATGTTCATTAAAATCCCATCCAAATCGATCTTCAGATGTTGTTTCAATTAGAAGGTATATAATTGTTTTATGGAATATTTTGTTTAAAAAAAACTATTGTTAAGTGTAATGTATACATTTTATAGTGGACTAAATTTGGTTATAATTAGAGAAAAAATAATGGAGCATTTTATTTTGTATTTCAGGGGCAAAAATGTAACTTAATGAAATTAAAATTTACATGATTTTGCCTTTAGTATTTTCTCAAAAAAAAAAAAAAAATAGAGCAAATAGGAATTGCTATTTTAAGAAGATCAATGATAATACATTAGGATGATATTTAATAAAGTAATTCTTTTTATTTGATTTCTTTTTTTCCCTTCCAAAACAGTGAATGAACCATCACATATCTTTTCTCCTTTAATTTTAAATTAGAACCAGCTAGCTGTATAAGAAAAGTATTAGAATCAAAAATAATATTTATTAGCCTTTTATTTAATTTTGATTTATTTTGCTGATTATGCAACTATATTTATATATATATATATATATATATATATACTTATGAATATTTTACTAAAATTTAATTTTATAATATTATACTTTAATTTTTTTTTATTAAAATATAATTTTATTTATCACAGATTTATGTTTTTTAAATATTCTCTCTCAGTTACTATTTTTTATAGCGTTATGCTTTTCTTGACCTAAATTACAATTTTAATTCAAATTTTATTAATTTCTTAAATGGTAATTAATCTTATATTCAGTTATAAGATATTGATATTTAATGATGATAACAGCTAAACTTTTTTATGACATCAAAATATGTTAATAATCGAAATTTCCCGTGAGAGATATAATAACACATATTCTGAAAATTTAATAACATATTCTGAAAACTTAAGTTATAAAAGTGAAGAAAAGTGTTTTCTATAAAAAAAAGTAAAAATTATTTCTTTTCACATTTTTAAAATTAAAAAAAAAAAAAATTCCGACAATTTTTTTAAATTTTTTGTTATTTAAAGAGGAAAATATTTTTGCAATACATTTTGAAAATGTAATTGAATTTATTTGAAATTGTATGCATTTGCAAGTTATTTTGAAATGAAAAATATTGATGCTGCCTAAGTCGACCTTTAGTCTTAAAAATATATAGCTAGAATATTGATTGTAACAATGGGAACTATAGCTGATTGAATAATTTGATTCCTACGGATCCCTGGGGTCCTTGAAATTACGAGGTTAGGGGTAAAATGAAATTAATTTGGATCTGTATGGACAACTTTAGGGACTTGTGAAAGGCTTGATATGAAGCAAAATATTTGCGACCCATCTCCATTATTTTGAATGTTAAAATGAATTCTTCACGATTTTTATGTGTTTAAAAAATTTCTGAGTAAAAACTAAAAATTTTAGAGTTTAATATTAGAGATAGGTGCATAAAAATATAAGTAATGACAGGCATCACACGGTAGAAATCGGATCGATTGAAGGTGAGGCCGTCTACGCAGGTTTAAGTAGAGATGGGATCTCACTGCTACATGAAATGATTTGTCTAAAATATAGCAAAATAAAAAAGTTGAGATACGTGAAGTTGAAGTAAAACAAATAATCCTTAGTTCTGAGCCGAAAACAGTATTAATCTTTGTATTGCTAAGAAGATAAAGTACGTAAGCATTTTTGAATACAATTGATATCTTGTACATAAATTTATTAACCAAAATTATACTTTCGTTTAAGTTCATTTATAAAATGGTCTTATTATATAACGTTTATCAATACTATTTTCATTTTCCTGCACCATACTCAGGACATAAAAGTGAAATTTGTAATTTTTTTTTACTATGCATTGAAATAGAGTTATTTCACTAGGGGGCTCATGGCCAAATTTTTGGTATAAAGAGGGGTCCATGGGCACACTAAGTTTGGGAATCATTGCTATAGAACGATACGAGAGACAACAGAGCTTACACTTTCTAACCGCTGTTAAGTTCTGAAAACAATATCTAAACCGATATTTCACTTTGGCAACGAATCTCGTAATTTTGAACCGTAGTCAACTGACGAAAGTAACTTTTAGCGACACCTCAGTCGTAACTTCTATACCCAAGTAGTTCCTAAACTTTTTTAACCCGGGACCCCTTTTATAGTCAAAACATGCCCATGGACCTCCAAGTGAAAATCTACATAAAAGCATATTATATATATATATAAAAATTAAAAATAAACATTTTGTTGAAGAATTATTTATTGAAATTATAACTTTTGTTTAAAATAAAATTTAAAAAAATAAGGACTTGGATGAGCTTGATGAGATGTTATGAGTCTATTTATATCCGTCTCCATGTTGATGAGTAGCAACTGCAAATCCCCACAAACACTAGTTTTTAGTCGGTTTCTTTTCTTTCTTTCTTTTTTTTTTGTGATGAGGATTTTACGGCCCTGAATCCACGTTCTACCAAATTGGAAGACGGGAAAGTAGGCAACACTTCTGTAAAGTAGCGCACAAAAATTTTTTTCAAGGGGGGAGTCCATGGTCGAAAGTCCCCCAACTCGTATTATACCTCAAGACAACACCAATTGATTCTTCTGATTTTGTTAACAAAAAATAGTGAAAAATAAATTATTTAATTATTAATTAGCATTAATTCATAAAATGAATTGTTAATTACAAGTACTTAATTAAATTTTACGTTATATATATATATATGATTATCATCAATCAAAAAAAAACTCAAGGGCTTTGGGGGATGTCCAGACTTTTAGGACACCCCCCTCCCTTGTGTGCGCCACTGATTCTGTACATTTACTGATTCTGTAATGCAGGATATAAAATTGGGATCTGTTTTTGTAACCAGAATTTGGGGTATCCTTGTTAAAACATTTAAGTCCCTCATTTGGGGATAGTTCAATAAGATGCTCCTGTATTAGTATGGATTCATCTGTGTTGGGAATCTGAGTGAGTCCACGCGCGAAAGGGTTCAACATCCAGTAGGCAATATTCAAGAAATTTTAAAAAATAAAATTAAATTTCTATAAAAATAAAAAGGGATCAAAATTTCTTTATTTTATATTAAACCTTGTGCGAACCCCCTGACGTTGTTCAGGGACCCGCAAATAATTTTTCCCGAACCCCTTGAATACACGACGGGGACCTTGGTGGTCCATAGGGACCACTTTGTGAACCAATGTTCTACACCAGAGGTTCCCAAACTTTTTTGTCTCGTAGACCCCTTGCCATGTTTTTCGGTTTGCGGTAGACCCCTGCTTAATTAATATTGAATTTTTGTAAATTTACAACTTAAATTATTTTTAACCGCTGGTACTACTGCTCCTACTTTAAAAGAATTAAATTTATAACTGTAATGATATATAGTGTTTAAAATGTAAAAATAATGTGTTAATTAATTAATAAATAAAACTGCTAAAAATAATTAAACAACAAACAAATTATTTTAATGAGAGGGATGAATCTCTAGCACTACAATATCAAATTTTGTCTAGTTTAATTTTAAATCTCCTCTATTGGTATAGTGTCCAGTTTTTTTCTTTCCTTCTTTTTTTTTCTTTCGAGATTGACAACCACACTGAAATTCCTTCACTCTAAAAAAAAGAAATGAAAAACTTCCTCACAATATTCCAGAAGTCGAGACAAATAACAGATTTGACTTTTTAAAGCCACAATTGCTGGCATCCGTTTCTAAACTTGAAGATCTTCGTTAATGCTTATTAGTTCCTATTGTAATTCGACATATTTTTTTTCGATATGACCATATGAATTCATTGCCTACTGTGGTATTGCCATAGTCAAAGCTTTCTCAAACCTGGTTTTAAAATCTGAATAAAAGGCATTTAAATGTTGAATGTAGGTTAAAACGTTCTGATAGATTGCCTGTGAAATATTTAGAAAATTCGGGACCTCCAGTATTATATTTCTTTAGCTTAAATCAGGAATGGAAAGCTGAAAGGGTTCTTGTTTTAATAAAATTTATGCTATCACCTTGTAAATGCAAATTAACCTAATTAAATATAGTAAATAAATCTGTTAAATGTATAGGTAAAATTTAGTTTACATGGGATTATAAATTTTCTTTTAAAGTTAAAGATGCAATCTAGTTTAATGAGAGCCAGTATCCCCTACTTACACCTCATGGACTCCCAAATTATTTTTTGGCTGGCGTAGACCCCTTGGAGGTCATCATAGACCCCTGGGGGTCTGTATAGACCACTTTGGAATCACTGTTCTACACTAACATAAAAATTTTGCGCCTCGACAGATTTACGCGTCTGAACTCTTCTACGTATACCGACGTATACCTACGTATACGGTGGGTCGACGGTACACCCAATAGTCGCTTCTCAAGAGCAGTTTCTTTTCATTACTAGCCGTTCCCCAAATATTAAAAGGGTACGAGCCACAAAATATTCAAATGTCTCATATTTGTTCGATCACATTAAATTTAATAACGTATTCGTAGCTTTATGAGCACCTAAAATTAGTTTGCTCTTTTTAAAAGAATTTTTCTAGCTTCTAAGTTTCTTTCTACAGTTTAAAAAATAATGCTTTTATATAATTACTGCTGATATTTCACTATAAAATAAGGAAATCTATACATGTTTTTATTGCGTCATTAATTGAACAATATACATAAACTGCGCTTTACGATTGAAAAAACATTCCAAAGGCTTTTTATTATAAAACGTTTGATTAATAATTAAAAATCTGAAATATCAACAAGTTATTTTTTTACTATGCAATGAAAAATACAATTTTTAAAATAGTGTGAATTTTAAGTAAAATTTAAATCGCAAAATCGTTCTGAATATCGAAAGAAATCATCTCGGAAAAAATTTACGATTACGTAATAGAATCAAAGAATAGTTAAAGTGTACCATTTCCTTAAGCGAAAAAATAGATTCGTTAGACGAATTCTTCTGTAAGGTTAGGCTTTACTGTCAAAGGCAAATGTCTCTGAAAATAATACCATAATTTCAATACTAAAACAGAAATCATACATATTGAAAGATACTAATTGTCGTACGGTTCTTAGAGAATTATTAAGATCAAAAGTCGTAGAGTTATAGAATTATGTAATATGTTCTTAAACATATTTCGCTTTTTAAAAGTTTAAAAAAAATAATAAATAAGTACGAATTTTCAGTATAACAGCAACAGATTGAATGACAAAGAATTTCTTAAAATAAATACTAATAACAATCAAAATCTCTAAGCAATCTACTCAGTGTTGCATACGAATATATATAATTACGTTAATAAAATATAAAACATATTAGTTTCGCCGGCTGGGTGGCGTGATTAATTTGTCGCTGGCCTTCTGCACCCAAGGTTGCGGGCTCGACCCCGGCCCAAGTCGGTGGATTTCCATGATACAGAAACTCAGCAGCGGCATGTAAGAGATTCCTAGAGTGACAAAATTAAAACCTAGTACAGGTTCGCATCGTCAGAGCTCAGTTGCCTTCCTCTAGGGAGGAAACTGGGTATTAAAATTACCTGCGGCGATTGATATCCGCCTACATGATGCCACACTAAAAAGAGATACCAGCTTCCGGAGAATGTTGTAGGTATGCAATGGTAAAACACCAACCTGCAGCTCATTAGACACAAAAAACATATTAATTAAAATATTAATTGTTTAAATTGTGTGTGTGGGACCATCGTTAAAAATTGTTTTCTACTTATTAAAACAACACACTCACGTACATAAATACATTAAAAAGTTATAAGCCTTGCTCTATAAGTATTATAAGCAACATTTAATTAAATGAAATGTCGTTTGCAATAGCAAACACCTAGATTCGTTGAAGTTCAAATGTAATGTAATAAATGAAATAGCTTTAAAATTTAAACAAACTTTTGAAAAATATTTGATACCTTGACTTATCTAAATTATGAGCAATTAAATTTAATTTTTGAAAAAAAAAATCCAAAATTGCTGAATGGGAACATAAATTGCGAAACAGAGATCTTTTCTTTTTTAAATATTTCAAATTCTGTGAATGAAAGTACTGGAAGCGTGAAAATATATTGTTGGAGCTTTAAATCATTGAAAACTATTTTATTACAAGAAAAAGAGGTTAACTAGCATGTAGAAATCCTCTCATTTTCCGTTATGTTTCACAACAGAGCGGTCAATTCACGCTTTCCGAATACATGAACAAAAATAGTGTGAATTCATGTAAGAAAACAAGCATAAATATGGCCGAGATTATGTTCCACTTTTTATTTTATTTTTTTCAAAATTCTGAACCTATTTCTATGGTGTTATAAAACAATAATCGCACGAGCTTTTCTTTCTTTTTTCCCCCTTTTTTATTTCTTATATCAATCACTCTCTACACTTCACCGCACTCAAAGAAAAGAACATGGGCAGAGGTCTCATTGATTATCTACAAGGTTTTATATCTCAAAGAGGTACACGATTTTAAATCACGGTGCCATATTTTGTATACAAGACAAAATTGTTGCGAGTTTCATTCAAAGAATGTAAGCAAAACTATCATAATATTTATTAAATTTTTATACTATGAAAAACTTATTATTACTTTTTAGTAGATTAGGTTAATCCTTTGTTTGATAGAAAATTCGAAAATGTTTCACGAAAAAAATTCAGGTCGGTATGTTTATCCAGAGAGACCTTTCTATTTATAAGTAAGTGAATTTAAAAAAGAACAGGAGAGAGAGAGTAGATTTAGTTTAGTCAAAAGATAAAAGTACATAAAGGATTAGAATTCAGTATTATTCAATATTACGGTGTTTGTATCAATATAGATGTACTATATATATATTAGCGACTTGAAAATAGCATATTAGTATTATATACTTTACAATACAATTTTACAGCGTCCTTTAAATGCAAATTAAAGAAACTGACTATCGAAAGTTTTCACGCACGCGTAGTAAGAAAGATAAAGTTAAATTATGATTTAAAAAATTGTTTTTAATTGTTTTTAGTAGAGGATTAAAGATCAGTTTTTAAAAATCTGTTAATTTATGAGCAATGTTTAATCATATATTATATCTTAATGAACAAAAAAAAAAAAAATTGAAGTGAAATATCTCAAAATAAAATTCATCTAAATTAATTAATGTCTACTCAGAGCAACACGATAGAATGTTAATACGGTACTTATAAGAATATTGTTTGAATGAAAAAGATAATACCTAATTAGGTACTTTACTCTCCTGATTTTCGCTTCACGTTTTGTCAAAAATCTGAAATTCTGTTAGACTCTGTATACAGCAACCTTCGTTATTTCGCACGATGATTTGTGTTAAAACTTTATTTCTGTTCTAGATTTTCAAATATAGATTTTCATTTCAGTGAAGTTTTGATATTTCTGAATAATTTTTTAAAGAAGAATTTTTACGTTTCTGTTAACATATTTCTACAAACAAGATAGCTCTATAATCTCGTTAAAAGTGAGTTTTTAGACTATTTTGTAAGAAAATACATTACAGAATTCATTTTTAAATGTAGCTTACATTGTAGAGTTGTAATACGCTTTAAAAGAAATGCATTGACGATAGAAACATCATTATATTTTTTGAGCAGTTTTTATATGAAGTGTTGTTCTTATATATTACCTTCTTTCTGAGACTAATGTTCACTAAATTTGATACCAGAGTTCAAAAATACATTTAGCTTAGAGTTGATCAGTTAAGTTCCTCTGTCTTAACATAAAATTCAAAATTTCACATTACTTGAAAAAAAAGTTTGTATTTTTTTTTTTTTTTGACAGATTTTTTTTCTTTTGAAAATGACATCCCTAAATGATGAGATACAGGATTGTAGATGTATTATTCGTTTTATATCGTTAAAAAATCATGACTTGATTCCCGATATGGCATGTAATGACATGTAACATTACAAGAACTGTTATTTATGTTATTTTAAAAGTATTTTCCTTTTAAGGCCCAGAATCTCACATTCGAGGAATTTGAATCAATAGTTTTGTTGGAAGATTCCTCGTAAAAACTATTGAATTCAACGATTCAGTGCCTTAACGGGAGGAAAATTTTGCAACAAAGGAAAAGGAAAGAAAATTCCGTTCCGGATGCAATTTTGAAAGTTACAACCGTTGCGGATGGTAAAAAATAGCAGGTACATTTTCTTTTATTATAGAATTTATTTTATAATTTATCTTTATTTTTAAAAGAATAAGGCTTATCTTTTGTTTCTCAGTAAGTTCTAAAAATGTTTTAGACCGTAATGTAAAGCTAAATAAAAAAGACTGATATTTGTAAATCTGATTTGATGATGGCATTAGACAGTTTTAATGTTACTCAATTTTTTATGCTATATGAACAATAATTTTCAAATATATTTTAAGGTATATAATAAGAGGTAAAAGACAAAGTAATCATTTTTATCTAACTAGATGGAGCACCCTGCGACAGATTTGAACTTGAAAATTTATTCAATAATATTTTATATTAAATTTATTCAGTAACGGACAAAAAAAATACCAGGAATGATCCTAATAAGGAATATGTTCAGCTATTCCACAGATTTGATATTAAGCAAGAACTGTATTTATAGAATGAAACGGATAACTATATATATATAGAAATTAGAAGGAAAAAAAAGAAAAGGAAATAGTGACATTTCGAAGCAATGTCGAAATTTTTTTTGGCATCTGAATCTACAAAAATAAAAACACCTTAAAAAAATATTAAAAAAGGCATCCTCTGAAAACTGAGTAATTTGACCTTTTTACAAGCTTTTATTTAACTTACAATGTATGTATGTATGTATGTATGTATGTATGTATGTATGTATGTATGTAATTTGTTCGGGTGGAATCTTGCAACTCAATTTTGAAGCTGATATCTTCCCTACATTGAGCTGAAATTTTGTATGCACGTTTAGATTGGATGACAATGCATGTTTTTACCATTTATATTCCGATATTGCAATTAATTAAAAAGATATTAATTAAAAACGTTAAACTAGTTTTGGGCGCCAACTTCGATATATCTGCATTGTTGTAATTATGTTATTATTACAACAATGACAAAAATTGGCGTCGAAAATCGGTTTTCAGCCAAACTGGAATTTCATAATGTTAGGCTATTGACTGTATTAATTAACTTTGTCTAAAAAATAATTACATTTCTACAACGTAAAAATAATCTAATTTCTACAATGTATGCAATTTTTTTTTACAAATTTCTATCTATTTACTTGGATTTAAATCCAAAACAAAAAAAGTAAAGCTGGTTTTTCAAGTAGATTGGTACATTAAATACCTTTCTCAACGCTGCCAAGTTAAACTGAGATGGAGTATTGTGGAAATTCTTTTTAAAAATGTATCTAACTTTAATCTATGAAACTCAGACAAAAAATAATTACAGAATCGGAAAGATCATTTTTTATATATCTTATCCATCAAAAAGAAATCCACTAGGAAAACAATAAGAGAAAAATATTATCCAGAAATGCAATGTATTTTCAATTAAAAAATAATTTTATATTAAAATGAATGAATTTTTTTAAAAATGAATTTTCTAATTTTAAGCCTGCAAGTAATTTAAATATACCTCATTTTATCACCAGTAATCTAAACACACACTACGACATGTGTCCTTAAATTTAATTACAGATAGAATCTGTTAATTTTATTTGAGTTTTTTTTTTTGTTTGAAAAATTACGGTAATTTTGTCTTTTAGATGAGTTAGGCACGTTGTAAAGGTTATTGATATCCATAAAATGTGCCAAAAGAGAATAATTTGCAAAATGACTTGAAATGTTTTAAAAATAAGGAGAGAAAAAAATCGAATCTTCGAAGAAAAATTTCGTTAAATTTGGAGTTATTTTACGAAGAAAAGAGTAATATGTGCTTGGTTCCAGGAAAAAGTTCTTAAAATAGAGAAATTCCCAAAATAGAGGTTCGTTATACATGGAGGTCTGACTGTATAAAAATAATGCAATGGTTAGTTATTTTTTCCAAATCAAGTTTCTAAAGATGACCTGAGCAATTAAAAAAATAGATTTTTACGTAGAAGATATTCAATGTCCAACAAAAAATTATCAATAGTTGATAAAAACTTGCTTTTTTGATTACAACATGCGTTTTGAATTTTAAATATTTTATTCATTAATACAAATCTTTAAATGCCTTTTGAAGTTTTTTAATAAATAACTATATTTTTCTTCGAAGATGTGTTAGAGAAATATATCTCTTACCTTCAAAATATTTCAAATAAATAATATGTTCTTTAAGAGTTTTCAAAAAATAGTCAAAATTTTAATTAAACATTGAATAACTTCGTAATTTATGAAGATAATTTCACGAAACCTTTTTTTTCGTATGTAGAACAATATTACCCAAGATCTGCACGAAGATTGAAAATATTGCTTAACAATTACGGAGTTAAAAAGATTGGGTGTTTCGTGAAATCCCCTTTTTGCAAGAACTGATTCAGCTAAACCAGGGATGGCGAATCAACGTTGAATGCGTTGAACAGAAGCTGAGAAGCCGGTCCAGCGATAACTAAAAAGTAAAAAATAAATTAAAAGTAAAAAAAACTTTTTTAAAAACAAGCTTTTATTTAAAAGCGCTAAAAAGAATAAAATAAACTTTTCCTTTAAAACTTTTTTTACTATCAACTTATAACGTCATTACACAATTTATATGATATAAAAGCTTGTCACGAGATTTACCTCTGCATATAAACAAGTAAATTAAATTATTTGACCTGACTGATTTTAATTTTTAATAAATTGAAAGTAAAAAAGTTTTTTTTAAAACAAGCTTTTATTTAAATGCGCTAAAAAGAATAAAATAAATTTTTCTTTAAAATTTTTTTTACTATCAACTTATAACGTCATTACACAATTTATATGATATAAAAGCTTGTCGCAAGTTTAAAGCACTCTTACTTACTTAGTTTGAAAATTTTAAGAAATTGAAATCAATCAGATCAAGTTATTTAATTTACTTGTTTATCTGCAGAGGTAAATCTCGCGACAAACTTTTATATCATATAAATTGTGTAATGACGTTATAAGTTGATAGTAAAAAAATTTTAAAGAAAAATTTATTTTATTCTTTTTAGCGCATTTAAATAAAAGCTTGTTTTAAAAAAACTTTTTTACTTTCATTTATTTCAATCACTTGAGGAGGGGGAGGATTCTTGATTACATATAAATTAAATTAACTCTTATACAAAAAGGTAAAAGAAAAAATGTCAAATTACTTATACGACTTATTATTTTAGCAACTTTAAAAGAAATTTTCATTGTTGTAATACATTTTGTAAATAAAATCATCACTGGTGAAAGCAAGTATTAATGTACAAGTAAACACTCTCACACATTTCCTATTGAATGCATTTGCGAGTGAGTGATAAACCTTTCTTCTATTTTTCTAGTTCATCGTTTGAAATGCAACCACAGATTATTTTATTCAAGGTTTCACGACCCAAATAAGAAAAAAATATCAATAATCCACGAGCTTGCAAGTTTTAAAAATGAAAAACATAAAAAAATGTATAAAAAATGGCTAATCAGAAAAATCTGAAATGTTTCTTATATTCATTTCAAACATTCTATGGACAATATATTTCATTCTCTTATTAAAATTTAGATATTAAATGCAAGACTGTTTTCCTGTTGTAAAAAATTATATGAAATATTTATTTTTCTTCATCTCGTTAGTAATGCATTGACGAGAATTTTTTAAAAAAAGAGGGAGAAAGAAAAATGTTTATCAGTTCTAAAAGAAAATTTTTTAATGTGCTTCGTAAAACTAAGAAATAAACCAAAAAAGAGAAATGCATTTTTGACATTTTATTAAACATGTTCACACAAAGTTATAAGGATTATTCTACAAATTATTGTTAAAACCTGAAATATTTCAAAATTTGTATACTCTCTGCAGCAAATACTTTTTTTAAAATTGTTTACCTCATTTTCTTAAGACTAAATCTTCCTTCCAAGCTCTTCTATGAGGGATTTGTCTCCAAAAAACCTATTTAAATGGTAAAATTCTAAATTTTTGTTTTATTTTCATTAAATGAATCAAAAACTAATAAATTTTGATTAGTTTTCTTAATCCGGAATTCGATAGTTTTTCCGCACACTAAAATCACTGAGAAACTAATAGTGAAAATTTATCAAAAATAATTTATTAATTAACCTGGAAATCAAAAGTTTAAATTTCAGTTTTATCTATATGTATAAAGAATTAATAGTATCTTTTGCTTTAGTAGAGATAATAAAATGCTCTAATTTTTTTATAATGTAAAATTAGCAAAATTTTGTTTTATTTCTGTAAAGTACCCAAAAACATTTTCTTAAGTTCAATGATAAACATATACATTGTAAAATTGTAACTACTTTTCTTATGCGAAAAAATTAATTAAGTTTCAATAAGGTAAACATTTTTTAAAAGAATATCTATTGAATCGAATTGTAAAGGAAAATAATATATCAAATAACGCCTAAATTCGAAACAATTCGTTTATGATTGCATAAAATGCTTTATTTGGCTTACCTAAAAAGTAAAGAAAAGCTTCATTTCGGACCTTTACAAAAACAAATGGTCTCTCTTTGGAACAAATGGAAACTCTTTCAAACAAGGCATAATCATAGCAAAAATTCGATTTAAACTGTGGCAGTGTGTTTAGAATTAAATATACAATTTTTCACTGAACAAAATTTTGAACTGCCTTCTTTTAATTATAAAAGCATAAAAGAGGTAAATGACCGACACTTTACGTTTGTTAGAGAAATCTTGTAAAAAATAAATTTCTTCTCTATGTTTGTAATATATGTCATAAAAATAAGTTTCTCCTGTGTTCGTAATATATGTTATAAACAGTGCCGGTTTAAACTCATTTCGGGCCTCGGGCACAGAAGTTCCACAGCCCCTTTGGCACTTGACGAATCGAAGTTTATAACCAGAAAATTTGGTTCAGTCCAGCTTACCCGGGCCGCTGAACGCCCACCCTAAGCGCCCAATGGATAATCTTGCACTGGTTATAAAAATAAGTTTCTCCTATGTTCGTAATATATGTTACAAACAATTATTTCACATGTTCCCGAGCATGATAAAAAACAAGTTATAAACATAGTACTATGAAAACATTGTGTCATATGAGCCAAAAAAAGAAAAAAATGGTTGAAAAAAAGTTTATTGCAAAAAAGTGAACGAAAAATAATTCGCTTATTATATCATGATTTTTACAAAACGTCCTATTGCGTGAGACAGTACCAGGGATATGACTCGTAAGACTCTCAATAGTGCTTTTTTTCCACACAGATTCCTTTCGTTGCATTACACTCTATGCTAGCGGATATGTCACGATATGAAAATAATCCTCACGGAGGACGGTTATGCTGGCCCTTTCGAACTCTGTTAGTTGCTCATACGCCACTCTACGATTTTAAAGCGGCATATTGGTTTCTAAACAATTATTTACAACAATCAAATAATGATTCACGAATTTCAACGCACCTTGACAGTGTTTTTTCCTTACGACTCACTTGAAAGTTTAGAGAATATTTCTCAATATCATATGTAAATGCTTTGTAATTCTAATTCATATTCTGGCCAGTTTTGCATCTTCTACAGGTTTTATATAATTTGCATTATTCTTTCATTCCTACAATTTTCATGGACATAAGTGTACACACATATTCTAGAAATCTGCGATTTCAGTATTTTATACAACATTATCAATAGTTCATTAAAAACTAAAATGATGTTCACAGTGCAACTATACAAAAATAATTCTCGATTTTTCGATGTAATCAGACTTGATATGTGGAGCTCCAACTGAACATTAATATACAAATACTACGTTAATTAAATTTTATTTCATTACAAATAGTGCAATAAAGCTTCTTTTAATAGTTATTTTAAAAACGAGCCTAAGAAAAGTTCCCTTTATGGTTTTAAAATAAATAATTATTAGTAATAATAAATAATAAAGCACTCTATTTAATTAATAATGAAGCATTAAAAATAATATAAAGCAGTAAATTTAAATTAATTTTGAAAGAAGCTCCTTACACTATCACGAATTTTTATTTCTGAAAATTGTATAAAACTATAAATTTAAATTTTTGATATAATTTGCATGATTAAAATTTTTAAGGAATTCATTATATGAAAGGGAATATAAGGGAAATATTGAATTTGCCCGTGGTTTTACAACGTATGAAACTTTTAATTCACACAGCTCCATGTAAATTATATTTAAATTCAGTCCCAGCAAGCTCTAAAAATGCCTCAATTGTTTGAGAACATCATGTTTTAAGTTCTATAATGTTATTCACCCATATTTTGTCCTTGACATCCTCATAAACAAAAGTCATGAAGGTATTCTGCTAAAGAAATCGAAACAACAATGACTGAGATGATCCATTGTTAGGGGTAAGATGTTTTCCGAGAAACTGAAGGTGCACATATTAAAGAAATATTTTTAGATACGGCTATCCGTTTTAAATGTCATTTTGTATAAAAGCATTTTTAATTCACAGTAAATTTAATTCATATAGATTTTGCATTATGACTGCGGATACTTTTCTGGCAAAAATAACGGCGCAAATATTGTACATTCCTCAACTTCTGTTGTATGTATTCTACTCAATGTATGCAGGAGGGATGCGTATTTTACATCATTTGCAAAATTTTCTCGCTATTTTCAATGTTATGTACATATATAAAGAGCGAGAGTTTAAAAAGCATGCAGGATATTTAATATGGTGTATGATATTCTTTTCTTTGAACAGCTAAGACTATAGCACATTTGTTTTCCGAGAATGCGATGAAGTTATCGATACGATTTTTTGGAACGCTCTTCCACTCTT
>BMAO01038106.1:0-71804 GCA_019973975.1 Trichonephila clavata
CAGTTTTGGACTTTATTGCGGGATATTTCAGCGACTAGTAGAAAATTTCTAGCGGAGATTTTTATTCTGTAAATAGTTTCTTTCGCGATATTAAAGAAAATTTTGATTTATTCCCAGCTATCAGTTCCTCTCAAAAATTAATTTTCGCAAACGTCTAGTATGTGGACTGCTAAATCATTTCTTTTTTCACAAAGAAATTTAAATACCTATGAGTCATTTAAAAAAGCTTTAATTGAAGAATTTTCGGATTCAGTTACTTCCATAGAGATTCACGCGAATTAGAGAAAAGAAAAATGTTTAAAACTGAGACTTAATGCAATATTTTAATTCCATGCGTGAATTAGCAATAGATGTGATTCAAAAATTGACGAAGCATCAATTATCCAGTACGTCATTAATGAATTGATATGGGCCTCGTTCAGATAAAATAACTCTATATGGTGCAACCTCATTTTCCAAATTTAAGCAGAAATTACGTACCTATGAAACAGTCATCAAAAACATGGGAATACATAACTCTAATTCACCGAATTTTCGTAATTCATATGAAAGCCGAGGACACGATTCTAAACAACAAAGCTTCCAAAGAAAACCCACAAAATTTAACGTTTCTGACGCAGCTAAAATCCCCAACGTTGTTTTAATTGTAATGATATAGGTCACCTATCAAATCTTGTCCTAATCATTCACGTGGTCCCAGATGCCTCTCGTGTAATCTTTATGGTCACAAATCATTTGAATGCCGACGAACTAATTTAAATAATAGTTCTACACACCTTCTGGTGTAAATGATGTGCATGAATTGCCTTCTCCTATAAATATGTGTAAAGACGTAACAATTTTTGGCCGTAATCTTAACGGATTAATAGACACAGGCAGCAATTTAACACTATTAAGAAATTCCACTTACATAAATATAGATGCACCGCCACTGAACAAACCAATACATTATTAACAGGTTTTGGTTTTTCGCGAATTAACGTGATAGGAACTTTTGATTCTGAAATTACTATCGACGATCAAATTTTTTTCTGTTACTATTTCTGTTGTACCAAATTCTTGTACAAATTATGACTCATAATCGGTTGTGACATAATTAACAAGCACATCTAAATATATCGCCTACAGGCGTAAAATTTTCACAAATTTTAAGATCCTCTGATAGTGTAGATGAAAATTTTATTATGACGATTTCCGACGATTCACCCACATTTGATATCGGTCCAAATGTTTCTCAACTTAATCGAGCTGAAGTCGAACAACTGCTATCGGCATACACGCCTTAAAAAACAAAAACTGTAAACATTGAGCTTGATATCGCTCTTACCGACGACGAACCGATATTTCATAAGCCCGACGTTTGCCATTTGCCAAACGAGATATAGTGGACGCTCAAGTTGATGAATGGGTTGAAATGGAATTGTTGAGCCATGTTCATCTCCTTACGCTAGTCAAGTTGTGGTAGTAAAGAAAAAGACGGGAAATCAAGAGTTTGCATTGATTATAGACGCTTAAATTGCAAACTTATTAAAGATAACTATCATCTTCCTTTAATTGACGATATTTTAGATTGTCTCCAAAATGCTAAAATATTTACTACTCTAGATTAAAAAATGGATTTTTCCATGTCGCGGTAAATGAAAGAAGCCGTAAGATTACTAGTTTTGTTACTCACAATGGGCAGTATCAATTTAGACGAATGCCTTTAAGACTAAGTACTTGTCCTTCCACTTTTATGCGATACATAAATGCCATTTTCCGACATCTGATTTCGAAAAGTATTGTTCTCCCATATATGGATGATGTTGTTATTCCCGCTGCTAATGAGTCCCAAGCCCTTGAATATCTAAAAAATGTTCTAGAGGTAGCTTGTGATTACGGAATTGAAATAAATTTAAAAAATGTCAATTTTTACAAAATAAAATTGAGTTTCTTGGCCATATTATAGAATACGGTAGATTGTTTCCTTCCCCTTCAAAACTAAAGCTGTTATTAATTATCCAGATCTTAAAAATATTAAAGACGTTCGCCGATTTCTTGGTCTTACTGGCTATTTAGAAAGTTTTTACCCTCATATTCGACCATAGCAAAACCTTTGAGTGACCTCCTTCGTAAGGACTCCCCTTTCCAATTTTATGCTGAACAACAGGCAGCATTTCAAAAATTAAAACACTTACTTTCCAACAACCCGTTCTAAGTATTTTTAATCAAATTCTCCCACTGAGATTCACACTGACGCGTCAATTGACGGTTTGGGTGCAGTCCTACTCCAAAAATCCATACATGACAATCAGTTTCAACCTGTATTCTACATGTCAAAAAATACATCAGACAATGAAGAAAGTACACTAGTTTTGAACTAGAAGTTCTTGCAGTGGTCGAAGCACTTAAAGAGTTTCGCATCTATGTACTAGGAACATCATTCAAAATTATACTGACTATGACGCCCTCGTCAAACACTAAGTAAAAAAGAGCTTAACCCCAGGATAGCCAGATGGGCACTGTATCTCCAAGAATTTAACTATACAATAGAACACCGTACCGGCTCAAAGATGGCTCACGTGGATGCTCTCAGTCGACCTCCACATTGTATGCTAATCCAAAATAGTGTCCATCTTCAATTTCTCAAAGTACAACAGGCTGATGACCAAATAACAGCGATAAAGACGCTTCTAGAAACAACGCCGCATGCTAACTATATCGTAAAAAAACAAACTTCTGTACAAAAAAGTCAATGTCACCGATTTACTAGTGGTACCTGACGAAATGTAGGCTAATATCATTAAAACTGCACATGAACGTAGCCATTTTGCTGTTCTACGCACACAAGATTTAATTAGCAAAGACTTTTATATCCACGACTTAAAGACAAAGTTGAAAAATGCATTCAAAACTGTGTTACATGCATTCTCACAAACCGGAAACGTGGTAAACAAGATGGCATGCTTAACCCGATAGAAAAGAACGACTTACCACTCCATATATTTCGTCGAGATCATTTGGGTCCTCTAGCGACAACTTCTAAGAAATACAAGCACGTTTTTGCAGTGATAGACGCATTCAGTAAATTTACATGGCTGTATCCCACTAGATCTACGGACGCTGCAGAAGTCATAAAACGATTAGAAAACCAACGACATGTCTTCGGAAACTCCGCTAGGATTATCACTGATAAAGGATCCGCATTTACTTCCTCCGCATTTGAAGATTACTGTAATAAGCAATACATCCTTCATATCTCCATTACAACTGGTCTCCCAAGATCTAATGGCCAAATTGAAAAACAAAATTCCACCATCATTGCTGTGCTGTCAAAACTTTCTGTTGACGATCCTGAGAAATGGCACTCTCACGTACCCCACCTGCAAGAAATCCTGAACTCAACTTTTCAAAGAAGCATCAAGATGACTCCATTTGAACTCATTTTCGGCACCAAGATGAAGTCTTGCCAGGACATTGAGATAGTCCAACTTCTTAACGATGAGATTACAGCTCAATTCCAAGAACAACGTGATGCTCTCCGTCAAGATGCCCAAAAGCAAATCTACAAAGTTCAAGATGAGAATCGCCACACGTACAATCTCCGGCGCAGACAAGCTCATAAATATCAACTACACGACCTAGTAGCAATTAAATGCACTCAGTTTGGTCCAGGCTTGAAACTTAAGCAAAATACCTCGGACCATACAAAGTTACAAAAGTCAAGCACAATGACACTTATGACGTAGAAAGTGTGATTTCGTAGACGGACCATCAAAACGTCTACTTGTGCAGAATTCATGAAACTCTGGCCAAAACAACTTAACTCTACATGATTTCTCCATTAAAAACTGTTCACAATTTTCTTCCTGTGAAAGACTTTCGTTATAGACATTATCAACAGACTTTTTATTTATTTATTTATTTTGCTCCATTTTATTTGAATGACTAATATTTTCTTATTTCATTTTAGTACAAATTTAAGTATTTAGAAGTACGAGTATCTTGCTTGAATATGTTCCTGTGTTCCTTATTCTAGATTCTTATTTTAGCCTTGATCTTATTTGTATAGTTAACATAATTGTTTTACCCAGTGGTAATGTATGAAATTTTTCCTATTTATCAATTATTACTTTAAATTTGCTCATTTTTCAGTATTTTTGTAATTTTTCTTTCATGATATTTTGTGTTGTGTATCTTTATCTTGTGTAACTGTGAATATTTTAATATTTTATTACTATATCTGTACCAATTTATCATTGTAAATAATCAGGTGAGGTCGCCTTCTCGGTCATGATGGCCGATGTAGGTTGGATATGTGCAATGTCACAACCCCTCCCCTGTACTTAGAGTGGAGTAGTCCACACTGACGTCACACCCGCCAGGAATGTCGACTGAAGGACACACGGGAAATGAGGCAGACGGACGTTAGAGACGCTAAGCTCTAGACGTAGGAGGAAGACGTTCTCCTTTGGTGTTTAATATATTTTAAATATTTCATCCTTCATTTTGTTCAATAAAGCATTTATCATTATTAGGTTGTAGTCATTTTCCCATTTTTATATATATATAAGGATTTAAATAAATAATTATGAAAGCGAAAAATGTTTATTGAGGGATGCTGATTAATTTCATATATGTTTAGTTTCTGATAAATATATTTTGCTACATACTCCGTCGTAGTGTACTTCCAAAAAAAAATTAAAGACCTCTGATATGTCAGAAATATCCTTAGGAGCTACCTTGATGACATTTATCTAAAAATAGATCATTAGCATGAATTGTACAGTTAATGGTAACTTCTTCAACTAGAGATGCCTGTAAATAATTTTTGTTGTAATATCAATAAAGCAGCAACTGTTTTTATTTGCCCTAAATGAGCTCATAACAAATTGATGTAAAAAATTAGAAGGATTTCAATTATTAATGCGTGATATAAAAAATACTTTGTTAATGAAGGAAATAATTAAGAGCCGGGAGGAAATTAAGAAAAGTGGGAAATACTTCATGGACAAAAAGCCTTAATAACAAAGAAGAAATAAAAAAGGGACATATTAATTCGTTCATAGCTTCAACTATACCGACTTTATTCCTTCCTGGTATTATTTATTCGCTTCATAAACTCTTCGGTGGTTGGGTGCCAAGCTTGCAGATAATTATAGAAATTGCATTTTATGTGTGTATGAGAAAAATAAACTAAGAAAAACAAAGACTCTAAACCTACTTAAGTTGCCAAATAATTGCAAAAATAAAATACAGCCAAATCTGGCATTAAAAATCCATTATTATGCCAAATCTAGAATGTTCTCATTGATATCTACATTAAAACGAAGCGTTTCATTTACTCCCATGCTTGCATTTTATCTCCATTAGAAATTTTCAAAGAATCGATGTTTAGCAGCTTTTAGCGTATTTGGAAACATTTACACGTTTTTAAATAAAAATAGTTATTAAACACTTAACAATCTCATACGGAGAGGTAAGACATTATTGTTAAACAACCTTTTTTAAATATTTTTAAAGATATTCGTTTTAGGAAAAAAATAAATGTGTTTTGTCTTTGATGATAGCTAGAAAATAAGTCATCTTAAAGCCCAAAGTCCGTTTCGAAAGGCATTATGTAATATTAAACCAGATCTAGAATTTCTTACACGAATTTTGTAGTATATTTATAGTAGAATATAGTTTAATTCTGTATGTGTGACTGTTTCATGGGATCATCATCTAGAAATTGTTATCAAAAATAAGCTTCTATTTTTGTCAAATTATAGCAAATTTTTGTAAACTTTGTTTCTATCCACTCATAATGATTTAAGGAGGTAATTCTATTTTTTTTCCGGCAATTATATTTCATTCTATTAAATAATATAAATATTATGTGTAAAATATATATAATTTGAATCATATACGGTTCAAATTTTCTATGTAATTATTATTTTGAATAAAATTTTTGCATAGGTATAAAAAAAAGTTCACATGAACGTATTTCATAAGGGAATGTATTAATATATTTTTATTGAATAACTCCATTAAATATTTACTTATCGCTATTGAAAAAAATCATGAATGTATCAAGATATTGTCTTAAATCAGCCTTAAACATAAGCAACATCCTGGGTAGGGAAAAATATCGTTTTTAAATCACACTACATTTCGAAAGATTTCGAAAAAAATAAAATAATTAAATTTATTTTTATTTATTCTTTTGGATTATGCATCATCCATGTGCTTAGACAATATAGTTTGCTTAAAACTGTTCAAGATATAAAACATTTACATATTCTAACTTTTCATACGCTAGGTTATAAAACTATTACACAGAATAATTTTAAGTATACAAAGTAAAATTATTGTTTTTCTATGAAGAGAAAATTTAAAATCTGTAATAATGACATTTTAAGATAAGGTTTTTTTTCAAACACCATATTCTAGTATGATTAATTTTCTAAAGTATAAAAATACATGAAAAACACTTGCCGGAATTAGTGAAGAAAAAAATTGAATATATTTTTTTTTTTTTTTTTTTGCTTACTAATTCCGGCTGGCAATCGAACTTTGCAGATTTTCTATTGCAAATTAAACTAAACAGTGTTATTAATTTGATAAATGTGAGCAAATCAGTTTTACAGAGAAGATATATAACATAAAATATATTTTTCGTATTTTTTAAAAGAAAAAATAAAATGAACCTTATTTGTGCAACCTATTTAAAATGAACCTTGTTTGTGCAACCTATTTAAAACAACACTATTAAGCAAATATATTCTTTTAAAACTAATGAATAATTTTAAATGTGTAAAAATTCTGGAAAGAACTAAAATAATTTCTATTACAGTCAGCTATTCTTTTGGAATGTATGCGTAGACATAAATTCATTATCTAGTAACTCGTCCACAGTATTTCGAAATTATATTTATGTGCCTAATTAGTGAGTATTTTCATTAACTGCAAATACTCAACAAAAAGTTCTATTTAATTTTAAATAGGTCTGACTTTAAAAAAAGAAAGGAAACAAAATAAAAGTGTATTTAAGTCCTTTTTATTTTCCATGAACTTTTTGTTTTCTACAAAAATAATATAGATAGATAAGTATAGGTTTCAAAGATGTTTAAAATTTAATACATTGCGCATATTGGTGTTTAAAACTATTACATTGTGTATATAGGTGTTTGAATCAATAAATACTTTCTTGTAAACTTTTCTTTTGATATATAAGTTATTGTTTTCTCCTTATTGTATGTCAAGTCCGAAATCCAGTCAACTATCCTCAAAGCAGCTCTATCTAGTTGACAGAATGGCATTTTAGCCTATTGGAGTTTTTTACAACTAATTTTTACTTCAATGGTGACTCTTACTTTCCATGTTATTATTACTTCCCTTCCAAGTTTGGTGTCCTTTTGATTGTTATAGTGAACTACAGGTGGTTCTGAACAGTGTCAATTTTTAAAAAAATCACCCAGCACGTTAAAATCAAGTATTTTTAATAAACATTCGAATCCTGTAGGTATTCCAGATGTCAGAAAAATTAATCAATTATCTGAAGGCATATTACTTGCCAGAAAACTCATTAAATGTTATAGTACGTTAGAAAAAAATACACTTATATTTTCTCTCGTTATTTTTATAGCTTTCTTTGAGGTTTGGGATAATCAGTGGTTTTATACATTTTGTTGGTCTAAATAGAGATTTGTAATAATAAATAGAGATTTACACTTCAATAATTATACTTTTATTACATGCCATTCCAATACATATAAAAAAGCAAAACATGAAGTTACCAGATTCTAAAGGAATTTAATTACGCCTAACATAGTATCAAGTACACCAAATCCTTTAACCAATTACGACTAGGTACCAAGTGCATAGAATAAGAGATGTTGCTCTCACGCATGCTAGAAACGTATATATAATGAGTCAATGAGAGATCAATACCACAGATATAAAAAATAAATTTCTTAAATGTTTTATTCATAATAATTATACCCGCACTGTGACCAATGAATTAAAAACTTTGGAGAACAGCATTTGAATAAGTGCTAGGAACGAAGTATGGATTTTTTTTATGACGGGGTTTACACGCGGTTAGAATGCTAGTATAAGTAAGACGTAGGAGTGCTTTTCACGAAGCCCTTTTTTTCAAATGGTGAAAATGGTTGTTTATCCCCTTTAAGCAAGGGTTTTGATTCCGAAGGCAGAAAATCTCCTGAGTTTTTAAAATCATCAATATCCAAGGTTTTCGAAAGTTGGAATTGGAACCCACAGTCCTTCTCTTGAATTTGTAACTTTGGCTCTAACTCAGTTCTGCAAGAGCGTGATCAGCATCGTCCCCGACGAATTTTACCATAGAACTCTACTGTACTTCAACTGACACAAATAATTCAACCAAGGCTCTTTCCAACAGATTTCAGCTTAGACCATGCCAAAGAATTGCAGTGTTTAGAAATGTCGAGTCGGGTGCCCGAGTAAAAACCATTAATTTTTCCCGAAATGCAAAATTTCGTTGTCAGTATTATTGAGAAAGAAGACAGTGAAGATCTGAGAATTGGAAATGGGTATTGTGGTTGAAGTAATCCTGCTATATCATATTTTTCACAGATGGAAAACGTCCAATTATGAGAGAAACCGGAAAACCATCTTGCCTTACTCGTACTGTGCACAGGTTTGGAAAGAGTACCATGATTTGCGACATGTTCTGCTTGCAAGGAATTGGTGCCCTGCTATTTCACGACGGTAAGCAAATGGCAGTGAGAAACCTAGGTGTGTTTTTAGATCAAGTACAATGCTTCATTTTTACCTTAATGGCATATGGTTTTTCATGGATGATAGTACAACTATACAACGGAGCAAGAGTGTTAAAAATTGATTTGCTGAACTTCAGTTTGTCTTCCAACACCTTACATTATCATTGTAAAGCCTTTATAATAATTCCTTAGAAAATGTGGGGGGATACAGTGGAAAGATACATCCAACAACACTCTCATCTTTGATATAATTTACAAGAACTAAAAAGCTGCATAGCCAAAATGAATGGTATTCTCCTGTCATGAACCAATTCTAAAAGTATGTAGACTCTATGCTAAACGAGCTAGAGCAGTTATCTGTGCGAAAAATTGCCCAAAAAGCATTGATTGTAGGTTTCTAATTCATTGCACATTGGCGAGTGTGTGTGTAATACAGTTCAACTTCAGTAGGGCTATAAGAAACTGTATCATTTAACACAATGCTTCTCAAACTTTCACTATTGGTGACCCAATTTTCAATCATAATTTTTATCGCGCCCCTTTATACAAAAATAATGTATTGAATTCAATAATAATGCATTGGGTGCTAAAGCTACAATACGAACTTAATATATTATAAACCGAAAAATTAACAAGATAAGTATTAAATTTTGTAATTGTTACTTTTAAATAATATACATTTTAAGCAAATTACTTTTAAGTATTAGGATAGTTATTATATTATTTTGTTTTCCTTTCGCTAATTTTTAAATTGGAGCAAATTGCAAAATGATATTTAATTAAAGATATGTTTCTCCTCCATCATCCATTTCAAAATGTAGAAATGTCATTAGAAAAATAGTCTATGGTCTATGGTGCTCTCTATCATATCCAGCACATCTAGCATTCTCGCGAACGTCTGCGTGTGTTTGGGCAACTAACTTATCTACGTCTCGGCGAAAAATGTAAAAATGCTGTACCTCATAGAATTCCACTTAGTTTTGGTCGAATCGATACTTCTATAGCTACCTAATTTAATGTACATTTTATAATTTGCGCTTTAGTTGTAATTCACTGTATTAAGTATTTACGGCAGTAGATTAGCAAATATATGGATACATTTTTAAGACTTCATTGAATTTTCGACGATAATAAAGCATCAACAAGGGGACAGTTCCGAAAATTAAAATCAAGTAAGTGTTCTCAAAATTATTTAAATTTTCGATTTACCACTACTAAAGTAAATAGAGAAGAAATCCCCTGTGAGTTATTTGTTTAAAAATATATTGGTAGCAAACAGTATGTAATAAACTTAACCTAACAAACTTCAAAGACCTTTAGAAACGCTTCATGGTGAGTACATTAACAAGGCTCGACAGTTCTTTAAATTAAAATTAAAATCATATGAAAAACAAAAAGCATTTAAAATAACGCTTTTGTGAATGAAAAATCTTTACTTGCAACTTGCAAAGTAACATACAAAATAGCCGAATGTAAAAATCCTCACACTACTCTCGAAGAGAGCTTATTTTGCCAGCAGCAATTGAGATCGTATAAACCACGTTTGAGACAATTTTGTCATGGTTGCAGTCTATGGACTGCTACTCTTTGGCAAAATCAACTGCAATTTTAAGCCTCAGAGATTTAGCATTTAGAATTATTGTTAAATATGAAAAAGAATATAAAATTCAATGAAGAATAAGTGTGTTATTATTTTTTTTAGTATTTAATGCGAGGAGACTTCAAAATGTTTAACTTGGGAGCAGGCAAATACTCGATACTAACGTTAATGGTCAAACGGGGTGACTGAGTCACCTCAATCCTTTTCTTTATAATTATTTTTATTGTATACGATAAAAATCACAATTCTAGCGAATTCTTTAACCAAGAGAAAGTATACTTAACTACTTTCAATGAATTTCAATTTTTCATTGATAACTTGAGGAAAAATACAATAAAATTGAACAAAAATCTTAATATTATAAACAAACGTTTGCAACTCTCAAAAAAAGGGAAATAAGTAAAATATACGTTTTAGTTCCTCTGAAGACATTCGTATAGGATGATACTATTAAGGTCATTGGTAAAAAATAAACAGTTTTCCTTGAATTAACAATTTCATAAGACTGGAATTACTTTGCGCCTCGTGCGAACATCAATGTGTATTCAATATGAAATAATGGATGTTAATTCTAAAAACGAGCAGTGTAAAACATTTTTCATTATGCTTTAAATGTTTCAACATATTCATAAAAAATAAATCTTGGCGAAATAATCCTTCAATCATCAGTGCTTTTCGAAATATCATAAAACTCTTTCAAATGGATTGAAGCCCAACAGAAAATATCAATTCTATTTATTTATAATAACTATAATTAAAAGGCAATTGGTTTTTGAAAAATAAATATAAAATGTTAAGTAATATTTTATGTTTAAAATATTCATATATATATACACTGGTGTTCAAAAATTAAGGACGAGACGGTTTTTTCAATATAACTTTGTACAAAAGCATTCCAAATCAACACATTTAATACCGTAAGATCCCCAATACGTAAGGACATGAGTAATGTAAGCAACACTTACTAAAAAAGAGATCAGAGGGATAAAAAGTAGCTTTATTGAAAAAGTAGCATGGAGCGTAATGCGATTGAAGGCCGAAACATCCCTGTGATGGGTGTCCAGCAAGAAATATCCGGTCTTTAGTAGGGGATATGATCTCCTCTGACTGCTAGGCAGGTTTCACAGCGTCTGCCCATGCTGAGAATGAGGGTGTCAATGAGTTGTTGAGGCATTGCTGCCCATTCGTCTTGCAGCGCCAATCGAAGCTCCGGAATCGTTACTGGTGGTAAGGTACGAGCTGCCAAGCGTCTGCCTAAAAAATCCCATACATGCTCGATTGGATTGAGATCCGGAGATCGTGCCGGCCAATCCATACGTTCAATATCCTCACTCTCTAAGAGCTGTTCGGCAGCTACTGTGCGATGACATGGTACATTGTCGTCCATGAAAAGGAACTGCGGACCCATAGCGCCTCTAAAAAGATGCACATATGGAAGAAGAATCTCGTTACAATAACGGGTCCGTTGACTGAAACTGCGTCGAAGATGTGAAGGTCTGTACGACTACCAAGCATGATGCCTCCCCAAACGAGAACACCGCCACCTCCATACCTGTCCCTTTCAATGATGTTCGAGGGATGATTGCGGCTTCCCCGCTCTCTCCAGATGAGTATGCGATGAGAATCGCTACTCAGACTGAATCTGCTCTCATCTGTAAAAAGTACTCGTCCCCATTCATTGTCTCTCCAATTCCGGTATTCCCGGCACAACAGAGAACGCCTTCTCCGATGGGCAGGCGTTATAGGTACAAACCGTACAGGGCGTCGTGCAAACAGACCACCACCGTGCAGTCTTCTGGCCACGGCAAAACGCGATATCGGTCGTCCAGTCGCCTGTGTCGTGTGTCTAGCGATTTCTCCCGTTGTCTGCCGCCTGTTTCTTCTGGCCTGTAAGGCAATATACCGGTCATCTGCAGGTGTGGTTCCTCGTGGACGACCATTACTGAACCCCCGGATAGCTGTTCCTGTAGTTTGAAATTGTTTCCAAAGTCGTGAAACGATGCTGTGAGCAATTCTGAACTCTGCAGCCACACTTGTCACACTGCGACCCTCCTCCAACTTCCCAATGATTCGACCTCGGGTAAAAGCATCCAGATGACGTCTAACAGATTTATTATTCGCCATTTCTCGCTGAGGTAGCAACTCGGTGTGATTTTAACTGCTATACGGTGTGCAATCTCTTTGCCAGAAATACTAATCTTACACCGACAACATGCTTTACTACTCAGACACTCCCCCATTACGTCTACCTGCATATCTGCGCATGTGCTACCGTACATCACCTCACTTAATCTCCTGATTGGTCTTTCTGTCCGCTCTGCCTCTTCGTTCAGCTGATATGCTAATTTTTCGACTTCGTCCTTAATTTTTGCACACCAGTGTATATATATATATTCACTACTATTTGTAAAAAATGCAACACCATGAAAGGATCATCAGAGATAAATGAACTTTGAAGCAAATATCAATTATTGGATGTTACGTAAGATAGTAAAGTTTCAGAGCCATTGCGCATGCGTCGCGTCCGCAGCGCCCCCTGAACTGAAGCTGAAAGCGCATAAATATAGGGTTGTAGCGGGAATTTGAAAGTATTTAATGATTATTTATTGGTAACGAACGTTTAGTGAGATTTAAGTATGCCTTCATGACGAAATAAGGAGAAATTCCGACAACTTACGAAGTTTGAACGGGAGAGAATTATCGGCCTTCGAGAAGGAGGATTTATTATCGAGCAATAGGAGCTCATGTAATGATAAGAGTTTGGAAGCAGTGGACCAACGAGCATCGAAGAACTCGAAAATTTGGCAGTAGACGACGGAAGGAGACGTCATTGCATGACATGGAGGCTGTACAGCTTCCTCCAGGCAGTTAGAAACATGTTGGTTTACTACTACGGGTGTATTAATGTCGACTTCGTCATTTAGTCGACGTCTGCTACATCGTGGATTGCGTGCAAGGGTGCATTTTTACAGGATCCCTCTCACGGCAAACCATCGATGCTTGCGCTTGCAATGGGCTCATAAGCCCCGAGCCTGGCAAGCTGATTGTTACAAAGTTGTGTTTTCAGGTGAATCGCGCTTCAATTTGTGGGACCATGACGGACGCATTCGTGTTAGACGCTATGCCAATGAACTCTGCCTTCTTGAGTCCAGAGAATGACATAGTGACCTAACACCCTGAGTTATGGTTTGGGGTGCGATTTCGTATTATGGACTAACCCAATTTGCTACAAATTGAGGGAAATCTCCACAGCAACAGGTTCGTGAAGTGCTAACGCCGGAAGTCATTTCCTTCCTTTAAGACATTTCTGGAGCTATCTTTCAGCAGGATAATTCATGCCCTCATGTTGCAAAGACTGTTCGAGAGTTCTGTTTAGCCCAACACATGCAACTTCTTCCTTGGCCTGCTTATTCACCGGATATGTCGCCTATTGATCACCTGAGGATTTGGTTGGTCAGTGTCTTTCTTGTGATCCGCGTCTTGCAGCTTCAAAAGACGAACTTTTGCTGCGCATACAAGCAAAATGGAATTTTCTTCCACAAGCAGACATTCAAAATGTGTTTGACTCCATGCTACGTCAAATATAAGCACTTATTGCAGCTCCTGGTGGCTACACCCAATACTGATTTCGGACACTTAATATTGTTTCTTTTACTTTGAAAATTTAGTCATTTTTTTGTACTAATACAAGTCGTTTTTGAATTAAATTTCATTTAATTCTGTAGATTCTTTAATGGTGTTGCATTTTTTACAAATAGCAGTTTATATATATATATATATATACGTGATGCCTGCGATGCGACTAAAAATTATTTTTAAATAAATGATGCTAATGGAGTGATTTGTTAACAAATAAGTAAAAGGATTTGAATACAGTAAGATTTATTTTGAACAGCATATTAAAAAGTGCGATATTTCCCTTCAAATAGGCGTCAGCAATAAAATAGTACGCTTTCCTTAAAGTTTTGTGGTAACATTTGCTTCTTATAAAAACCTGTCCATTTTGCCAGAATATTTATAATCTAAGTTTTCCATGGCAAACTTAATTGTTGTATTATAAAAGCGAATTAAAAGTGTAATATTTTTTACGCCATTGGTGGGTGATCAGATGCTTTAAAATTTAATTTTACAATTTGTGTGTAATTAAATTAAGGAAATAAAATGTTAAGATTTTACTTTAAGTTTGACACATCGAGCATCATGTGTGTATGTTTCATTTTTAAACTTAGACTCACAATTGAACAATTCATTTTCGTATTTTAACTTCCATTATGTATAAACAACAGAAACGTAGTAAGGCACTAAGGCTAAAGCGAGATTTGATATCATGATCTCTAGTTTACTAAACGGGTGCTTTAACCAACTAAGCCACGGCGCTTGAGATTTCTTGGTATTAAATTCTTCCATATTCAAATGTAATTTTCTAACAAGAAATCAATTTTATAATTCTTCTTTACACATTTTTTAAAAAATCACTTATTGAATTTTTTCTCCTTGCCCAGAAATGTACTTTTTGACTATAAACAAGTATGAAATAAATAACTAAAAGAAAGGCAAGATAAATCGCAATTAAAAAAACAAAGATTTTTATTTTTAGCAGCAAATACATTCGAATAAACTTTTATTTAGACATTATTTAAGCAAGAAAGCAAGACTTATTTTATATGTAGAAGAGAAAGTGCCAAGAATTTGCTACTCTTCTTAATATTCGTTTCATGAAGCAGTTATGCACCACCTTTTATGCATCTCACATACAAAAAGATAATTTTAAAAAAAGATAAATTTTTTGTAAGATAAAAACTGCATACACATTTTCTTTCAGATGCAAAATACAATTTGTAGAGGAATGTTTCTTAATTGAAAGAAATGCTGATATTCAAAAGAATTTTTCTTAGTAAATGGAGGTAAAATGACTTTTGTGTCATTTGCTGAAATATTTTTTGAGCAAATGTGAAAAACTTACTCTCTTAATGATAAGCAATTTGCGCTCGCGAAATAACACACGTTTCGTGAAATTTTCTGCAAAAATGAGGATAAGATTAAAATGAAAAAAAAAATGCCTGGATACAGAAAATCATTAAGGAGGGAAAATATATATGTTTGTTGTATTCACACTCTATAATGATTCATTTCTAAGATATGTACACAACACATTATCTAACATCTATGTATTGTCTAACTTCTATGACTAAAAGTTATGTATTATTTGCTCATGTTCATTTATATTTGCAAAGTACTTTATAAAAACCTTTGACACCAAAAATATTTCTCTCTCTGGCTACCTCTTTACATTTAAATTATTCAATCTCTTATTAAATGCTTCTCAGACATTCATTGGTGGTACCAATTTCTTTTCCCTGTCTCTGCTTATAATTCTTTATGATTATCTCAAAAGCAACTTTAATACAATAGACCACTTCTTCAATGATAGTTCATTTCAATTTCAAAAAAAAATTACTACTAAATTAAGCATTTTTACGCTGGCTATTTTTGCTTAGTAATTTCCGTATACTTTTTATTTGACATTATACAACTAAGTATACCAATTTATTTTTTTAAGAAAAAAGGTCGTTTTGTGTGAGGAAATTATGAGAATTAAATATGTTAACACTCTGGATAAGAGTTTTGTCAATTCAGTTTAACATCGATGTATCAAGTATTATCTAGTTTTAAATTTTGACTCAAATAATCAAACAATTCATTTATATTAGCATCCATTATTAAATAAAAATCCAAAATAAAGTAATACGTTCAGGCCAAGGCGAGCTCGATCTCTTGTTTACTAGACAGGCACTTTAACCAACTAGGCCACGGTGCGTCAGATGGAGGTTCACTGAATCTTAGCTTTTACAAGTCACAAACATAAAAATAATTTTCAAATAAAAAATAAATTTGGTGTTTCCTTTTGTGTAGCAATGAAAACATTTACATTACTGATGTATTAGCTTTATAAATTCACATTATACGCTATTTGAAAATAATTTATTCAAAACATGTAGCTAAAATTTATATCTCCATTTACTCTATTCAGATCAATCTTAATACATTAGAGACATCATCAAACATTTAGCATTTGTTGGGCTGTTTAATACAATAAACATGATCTTTTCTGTTTGTATACATTTAAAAGTGCGATTCAATTGACAAAACTTAGTCAAAAAATAAAGCCTAAATTATTCTTTACATATATTTTTTTCCTATAACATCACAAAGCTTTAGTTTAAAAAAACTAAAAAGCACCCTTTATAGTTAATCAAACTAAGATGTAACGACAGCTTTTAGTAACCAAATATGGAATTAAATCTGAAATTAGTCGCCTGAAAATGGGAAATCGTTAATCCTGATGCGGACAATAAAAAAAATCGGTATTATCGGTATAAATTATTTACATTATTTTAAGAGTTCAATTCACAAAATTTGTAACAATGTGTTACTTGCTCTGAGCAGAGAACTGATTTGGAAGGTGTTTTCAAAAATCGAACCACAAGGTAGTTAGAAAAAAAAATCATTTTTATCAGATCTATAGAAAGCTTAACAAATACGGTTTTTTCTTTCAGTTGAGATTTCTAAAAAGCTTTTCTTGTTTAATTTGCAATTCAGGTTAAATTAATTCATTAAATACTTGTTTATCTTTCAATCTGTATTGTTTGATTTTTTCAATTCACCATGTGAAGAATGGGTATACTAGCTAGAATATATCTATATATATATCCTGTTTTTCAGAAAATTAAATCGACAGTAATGTCCATTCTCATACTTAAGACATTTATTTAGTTTTTTGTCAATATGAATGTATCTAGCTAACTCATTTTGAATCTCAAGGATATACCTAACACTACTGTATAAAGGGAATGACGATGCATTACTTTTAACAAAGAAATATTTTTAGATATATTTGTAAATAAAGACAGTAGATAAAGTTTGATATCTTGAAAAACGGTGCACACATTTTTAATTCAATAATTACTTATCAAAATATGTCACTTGCAAATATTTAATAAGTATCAAAAATATATCAAGGGGAAAAAATCCATCCTGTAGAAAAATGAAGCTCCAGACATATATGATTATAATCGTATTTTAACTTACTTAATTTATAAGAAATTTGTACATATTTCTTTTTCTTAATATGCATCTCCTTTTTAATGGGAACATAAATTTTATACTTACTGAAAGAAAATGTTACCGGAATAAATTCCAAAGAAATTAAAAAAGGAAAAAAAATTGTAAGAGAACGAAATATGCTAAATATTTTTTGAATTTGCGCGTTTTTGATATATCAATCAATCAAGGTTTTTGCACTTTGTTCAAATATTATTATGCGCTTTTACTAACGACATAATAATGTGGGTTAAGAAAATAAACACTAAACTGACAAATCTAAAGAAATGAAACATTCATTCTCTCCATAAAAAGAAGTAAAGGAAGAATTTTAGTACAGCGGTGATTAATCAAGCATTCCAAAAATACATTAATGTGGTATTTAATTTTTGTATAAAAAAATAACATTTTCTACGAAAAGAATTTTTTTATTTACTTTGGAATATGCGAAATATCTTCATTCTCACCTATTTATATGTAAAAAAGCACAGCTTTTAATTTTTTAGGTAGAGATATTATGAAATATGGTCTTTTTCAGGCTCGCAGTAAATTGTATAAAAACATCTATGAACAGATATTTTGTTCTTTGAGTTCGGATCACGAATGGAAATTTAAAAAAAATTATTTTGTTTGGAATTTATTAACAAAAATTTGAAATAAAAGGGAAAAGGCCTTTTTATTGTATCCGTCTTTGTGAAATAAAAATTTGTTCAAGTTAAAAAGCCTATTCATTTCTTCCAACCATATTTGTGTATTGTTAGCAACTGTCAGATAAATTTAAATTAGCTAAAAATGCCATCTCACCCTGTTTGATGACAGTGCAAATACAACATTTGTCTACATATGTATATATCTAAGTGTGTATAAAAAAATGAGGATATTTTATTTGGCAGTTTTTCAGATTAAATTTTAACTGCACACTGAGAAGAAACAGGAGGATTGTTGGCAACGGACCTAGAAATTTTGAATCAAATATTATAAACATTGTCAAGAAACAAATATTATAAACATTGTCAAGAAAAAAATATTATAAACTTAATTTGTTGTCTCATTTTCGAAGCTTAAACACCATTTCAACGTGAGGAATAAATAAAAATGTCTAAGATTTCTGTATATTAAGAAAATAAAATAATTATCTTGATGCATTTCCCAACTTCACGTCTTCATATTCTGTAGCTTAATTATATATATATAAAAGATTTAGGCATAAAAAGTAAAATAATGAAACAAATCTTGGAAACTTAAAAAATAGGATTGCGGCAGCAATAATGCTGACTGAGAACAGCTTTTAATTGTATATTGAAGTGGGGTTTAACCAATTTTGTGGCTAGCCAACTTATTTTTTATCTTCTTATAATACAGAGAAGAATCATATTGGAAATATTGAGTAGAAGCTCTGATTCCAATACAAGAATAAGGAACATAAAGCTGCAATATATATATATATATATATGTGTGTGTATATGTATATATACATTGCATATATGTTTTATTTTTAGTTTACTCACCTAACGTGATATAACCATAACCTTATATGCTCAAAACTTAATGTTCAACGTTTTTTTAATTAGTCGTAATGCAATCTAGCATTATCCGAATATCTGAACCAATCGGAAGAAACTTTACCAGAAATAAAATAATTTTATTAGCTTCTAATTGACCACCAGTATAAATAAATTTATGTAAAGAAAAAAAACTGTCTTGTGGGAATCAGGAAAAATTATATCATGTAAGCCACGCAGCCACGCATGTTGCGTTTTTGAGTTGCTATTTTTTTAATTTTATTTTTGCGGGTGTTTTTACCACATAACTCACCAAAATGAAGATTTAAAAGAATCAAACCTCATCAGTACCTTCAATGACTGCATGAAATCATCGTATTCATTTTAAAAATGCCATTTAAAATAAGGAAATTACTTCATATGCATATATATATATATATATATATATATTAGTCGTTACCCGCCCGCTTCGCTGGGTATTTCAGGATATTTTATAAATATATCCTGTTTTTATATATAAATTATTGATATCTAAGTCCTAGTATTAAGAATTCGATTGTATTGAAAAATATACTTATACCTGTAACTCTCGCCTCTTGATAAAAAAGGACATAACTACTAATTTGTAATATTTAATAATTTCTAAAATTGAGTATAGAATGATGTTCGCACTTTCGTAACCCTAAAACCAAGTTCATTTCCGCAAAACCAATTTTAGGTTTATCTCTACTCCCTAAAATAAACACATGGAAGCCAAATTTCTCAACTCTGAATCTAATAGATCAAAAACAAAATTTTTACTGACAATACCCCCCCCCCTCCCCGGAATTCCACTGAGACTCGATCTCCCAAACACCGTTCTTAACGGATTTCAATTCTACAAAAGAAAAATGTAAGCCAAATTCCATTATTATAGTCCTTGTAGTTCGAAAAAAAGAATTTTTTTGTCAACACGCCCCAGTAACCCCCTGCTCCCCCAGAAGTTGATTCCCATCAAATGCATTCTTAGTGGATCCCTATTCAACAAAAGAAACCTGCTTAACATATTTCAAGTGCGCTGGTCTAACAATTCTAAAACAGGATTTTTCTCTATAACTCCCCTTGACCTCTCGCAACCCTCCTTAGGGGTCGATTTTTGTTTTACTCTTTGTTAGAGGAACTCTATTCCATTAAAGGAACATGCCTACCAATTCTCAAGCAGGTAGATTGAATGGCTTAAAAATGAAAATATTTATCTATTACGCCAATTAATTCACCCGAAATTAAACTTGGGGGTTAATTTTTGCGAAACCCATTTTGTAGAGGGTCTGTACTCAACGAAAGGGATCTGCTTACCAAATTTCAAGATTGTACGTCTAATAGTTTAAAAGTGGGAATAATTATCTATAACCCTCTACAACGCCACTTGGGGGTCTATTTTCACGAAACCCATTTTGTAGCGGATTTCTACTCTACGAAAAGAATATGTTTACCAAATTTCAAGACTGTGAGTCCAATAAATTAAAAATGGAAAAAATTATCTATAACACCCTTTGAGCCTCCGCAACGCCACCTGGGGTCGATTTTCACAAAACACATTATATAGTGAATCTTTACTCCATGAAAGGATTATGTTTATCATATTTAAAGACTGTACTTCCTGGAGTTTAAAAATGGAAGTAATTATGTATAACGCCTCTCCCCTTGGGGGTCGATTTTCACGAAACCCATTTTGTAGCATATCTCTACCCTATTAGAGGAATGTGCTTACCAAATTTCAAGATTGTGCGTCTAACAGTTTAAAAATCGGAATAATTATTTATAACGCCACCTAAGCCCCCACTTGGAGAGAGAGAGAGAGATATCGATTTTCATCAAAATCGTTTGGAAGCGGATCTCTACTCTATGAAAGGAATCTGCCTACCCAATTTCAAGATTGTACGTCAAGTAGTTTAAAAATGGGAATAATTATTTTTAACACCCCTTAACCCCCCTGTAATACCACTTGGGGGGCTATTTTCCAAATACCCATCTTGTAGCTGATCTCTACACTTTGAAAGGATTTTATTTATCGAGCTTAAAGACTGTGCGTCTAATAATTTAATAAAGGAAATTCTATAACGCCCCCGCAACGCCACTTGGGGGTTTATTTTCACCAAACTCATTTTGTAGCGGATCTCTACTCTATGAAAGGAATCTGCTTACCCAATTTCAAGATTGTACGTCGAGTAGTGTAAAAATGGAAACAATTAATTTTAATACCTCTTAACCCCCCGTAACGCCTCTTGTGTTTCGAATTTTGCAAAATCCGTTCTTAACTGATCTCTACTCCATGATAGGAATATGTCTACCGAATTTCAAGTCTGTAGGTTCAATAGTTCCGGAGATTTCGTTAATGGTCAGTGAGTAAGTCGCTCTTTTCTCCTCTCTATATATATTGGGTTGTTCGGAAAGTAATTTCGTTTTTTTGTGTGGAAATGAAGGACAGTTTTCGTATAATAAACAAATACTTTATTAAATTATATATTGGCCGTTCTGGTCCAACACCTTTTGTCACCTTTCTGGTAGTAGCATAATTCCACGCTCATAAAATTTTTGGTCTTTGCTGGCAAAAAACTGATCGAGGTGGTTTTTGACCTCCTCATTTGAGGTGAAGGTTTTACTGTCTAAAAATTTTGGAGTGACCGGAACAAATAATAATCCGATGGTGCCAGGTCTGGAAAATATGGTGGGTGCGGTATTGTAACAACTTCAAGCTCTAAAAGCTTTTGGCGAGTGACCAAACTTGTGTGAGGTCTCGCGTTGTCTTGGGGAAACACTACACCTTTCCTGTTGATTAGTTCTGACCTTTTCTGTTGAAGTGCATCATTCAGTTTGTCCAGCTGATGACAGTAGACTTCCGAATTAATCGTTGTGTTATCCGGTAAAAGCTAAAAAAAATGATTCCTTTAAAATCCCACCAAACAGCATCACCTTTTTTGGTGAATATCGGCTTTGGAAATGGTTTGAGCCGGTTCATCTTTTTTGCTCCATTACCTCTTGCATTTGACGTTGCTGTATACAACCCATTTTTCATCTCCAGTGATGATGCGCTTCAAAAACGGATCATTTTCGTGACGTTTGAGAAGCGAATCGCAGACGTCAATGCGGCGACACAGATTTCTCTCTGTGAGAACATGGGGAACCCATACAGCGAGCTTCGAGGAAAATCCCAGGCCTTTCAAGTGGTCATAAACTGTTGAATTTGATAAATTTAACCTCAATCCGATCTCACGTGTTGTTATTCGCCGGTTCGCATCAACTAATGCCTTTACCGAGTCTTTATCAGCTTCAACCGGCCTTCCCGAATGTGGTGCATCTTCGACATCAAAATTGCCGGATCGAAATTTAGCGAACCAGTTCTGGTACTGCCGTACTGTCAACACACCTTCTCCATACACATCGGTCAATTTCTTTCTGGCTTGAACAGCATTTTTACCCTTTCTGTAGTAAAACAGAAAGATATGTCGAAAATGCTGCTTATTGCTCTCTATATTTAAAAGGGCACCAACCAAAAACTACTGCGTATAATTAATTGGAATTTTTCACAACAAGCCTTGCTATATGAGCTCTCAAAGCATATAAAAGTTATACGGCTTAAATGTGAAGTTGGGTGCAAAAAAACACAATTAAATCCTCTGTCGGGAAAAAACGAAATTACTTTCCAAACAACCCTATAGATATATTAATAGTTCGGATTGAATTTTTTTTAAAAAGAATCGAAATCATTTTCTATGATTGCAATACTTGTGCTGTTATGTCAATTATAATAATTAGAAATCAGTTAATCATTAAATATCTAAAACAAACATCAGAAAATACATTAAGGAATTATCGCAAGTTTAAGGAAGGTTTTAGGAAGAAATTGTCTTTCTGGGTTGACTATTTGTACTGAAAACTTTAAAGCAAATATGATTTTGAATAGCATGGTTGTTTTTGTTTCATTTATAAATAGCTAAAAATATTGTTACTAATTCATTAGTTAATAATATGTACTATATTAATTTATTTATCAACATAAATGTAAATTTTAGAAAAAAAACCTTATAAGACTTTTAAATTTTTACAAACCTTTAGTAGAAGAAAGTTAATCCTTCTTTTAAGTATAAAATTTATTTATACAATTGATTATTAAAAGCTTCTGCAAAACAATATGTATCTGTAGAATTACATAACAATAAAAGAAGCAACAAACAAATATATGTATTATTGTTTGCTTTGGTGTTTGTTATACTCAATAAATAAACCTCTTGCAATGTCTCTATTAGAATAACAAACATCATTGTTTTGTAATCATTAACTTGAAACAAAATTCTAACAAAATAGTTTAAGGTGAAAATTTATTAAAATTCTTTTTAGATAATCTTCAAGGATGGAAATTTATTTAAAAGACTTGGCTGTGCTGTTATCCTGCTTCTGCGTGTTTGAATTGTTTTATACTGGGAGTTATTTTTATACAATCCCTTTCATTCCTTTCATAATAGTGGCTGAATTTTGGGCAAAGAGACAACATATGATAAACAGTGAAATCAGAGACAATTCTGAAGAATCCGAGATTCAAACTTCAGAAACACTCGAAGACTAACCTTAAAATACAATAGATGCCACAAAAACATCGATTGAAAGAAGAATTATTTTGCTTCATCAAAATGAGAGCATTTCGCACTGGACAAGAATTGATAAATGCAAAAAGATACTGTAAATAATGGAAACAAACTTGAAGAAATGTTATCAAAATAGCAAAATATAAGTAAATAAAATGAAAATATTTGTTTAGTTTCTCTTTCTTTTAAAGAAATGAACCTTTAAAAGTATGTAAAGAAATATTCCTCAGGATTTAAAAAAAAGTAGAATTTAGGGTGATAGCCGAGTAATCATAGTCGTAAACTCGTAGATGGATCTGGAAATGTCCTATGGAGGGCTCGTGTCCTAGTGTCATTGAAGACTTGCAGTGTAGGGAAGCTGATTTACATTAAATCTACCAAAACTCAAAGACCCCGCATTGTTGTAGAATTTAGAAAGTAGGATGCCCGTACTTGTGTTATCTTCGACCCTTGACTATAAGTCAGAATTACAAGGCCCATTGCTAATAGCTTCAAAAGCAAATATAAAAATATTAAAGCAATAAATCAAACAAAAATAGAATCTCCGATGGATTTAACATTTTGAAATATTGTTTTAAATTATATTATCTATGTTTTCTCCCTTCAATCCAACTAATGATTTGAAGTATTCTAAACTGCCTTAATGAGTTCTGTTATTTTGAAAAAAAAATGCAATAAGTATTTGTTTTGCTTCTTTTAGATAGATATTTCGAGCAAAAGGCCGATTCCAGATAGATAGTGGATGAGAGCAGCCATGTATTATAAGAATAAATTCAATCTGTAAAGAGAATTTCTCTAAAATTTGTATTAAGACGCGATCACTCGCGCGGGGTGCTGTGTACACCCCAACGACAAGAAAAGCCTCCTAAAATTTAAAAAAAATGCGCAGAACCGCGATTTTTTCAGTAGCTGTTCATTTTAGGTCATTGAACCTTCAGGCATGATGCAATCATTCTAGCTTGGACGATTAGAACGTAACTACCTTCAAAAATTTATTTGGGGTACTGAGAACTTTCCGCTAGCAATTGAGTTATTTTTATAGTCTGCTCTACATGTTTGGAAAATGATTAAAATATTTGTTTTTTTAATTTCTACAATCTTTAACATTAATTACGAAGTAAGTTTATTACTGGTTTTAATGTTTTTTTCGTGGTTTACAAAAAATACAAAATTATGTATTTTAAAACGAACATTTTGCAGGTTTATTTTAAAATAATGTCATTCCAATTTGTATAAAATAAATTTAATATTTTTATTTGTATCATACAAAAAACATCTTGTATTTTACAAATGTGCATCATTATTGATTGAATTTTTTTCCATATTTAAATAAACACGTTAAAATTTTGGGGTGTTCTCTACACCCCGCGAGAAACGACGGAACAGAAACAGGCGCGAGTGACCGCGGGTTAATTATCTAATATTGATTTTTTTATATTTCTAATGGGCTGTGGAACGGTGTTTTACAATTGCAGATCTGGTACATTCTGCGGGAGCTGCTATCTCTTTTTAGTGCGGCTCCCTGTAGGCGAGTACCAATCACCACGTGTGATTTTGACGCCCAGTTTCCTCCACAGATGGAGGCTCCTGAGCTCTGAAGATGCGAACCTATACTAGGATTTAATTTTGATGAGAGTGCCAAGACAAACAGACACTCTAAGAATCTTTTGCATGCCGTATTATCATACGACATAGTCACTGTCGATTTTCTGCATTATGAAAATCTATCGACTTGGGCCAGGGTTGTGCCCACAACCATTGGTGCAATTGCTAACGACAAATTAACCACCCCATAATACTATATAAGAAAACTTGTTAATAAGAGACTATCTTCAAAAACAAAGGTTGTTTTTAACAGGTAGAAGGTAAAATTGTATACGTAGTTCTTCCATTTTGAAATTATTCACATGGTACCTCATTTAAGTATTTAAACATAAATCAAATTTAAGAAATATTCTAAAAAAATAATAATATAATAATACACACACAATAAGTACACTGTCACTCATACGAAGATTGATATTTGGTCAACTATAGTTAGCTTTTCAAAAAAAATATGTTCCTTAAGCAATACAGATAATAGGAAAAGTGTTAATTAAAGATAATCAGCATTGCGTTAATTGAACACTCGCACAATATTTCAAAGATCTTTACCCTTTTTCTTGATGGTATATAAAGTTTATGAATATATATTATAATTTAGTTTTAGAAATAGTATAGTCATAGGTTTCTTGTTTCAATTCGAGGTTGTGTTTACTATGTTAGTTTGTATTTTCTTGTCAGTGTGGAGACAATAACTCTCAAAATAAAGTGAGACAATAAAAGTCAAATCAAAATGTAGGTGGTGCAGAATGACATTAAAATGTATTTGCTAGAGCATTGATGGAATTATTTAGATCTATTTTCAAAAATCGCTAATAAGCTAACAAATAGTAATAACTCATTAAACATAGAATAACATTAAAACTTTACAAATTTTGTAAATTGATTTTAAAACAAAGATACACAGTTTCGATAAATCAGTCTGTAGTTGTATTTGTGAAGAATACGTGCAAATGGGATAAACAAATATTCTATGAATGTAACTTATTATTTTTATTAATTAGTAGTGTCAAATACCGAAGATTTAGCTTTGATAAATAATAATTTTATACATAATAAGCTTTCCACTGTTCAAACCTTTTGAAATTATTCAAAGCCAATATCAGTATTGTAAAAGTTAATTCAATAATTTTCAGGGCATAATTATAGAATGTAACTATAGTTGAATACTACTTTACGATACAATTGAAAAAATATAAAACAAAATTTTAAGATAAAACCTCCCCTAGCTAATATATAACTCTCTACAACAGTCTTTCAGTGAATTAATAAGAATAGTACATATGTTTTTAAGATCTTAGGAAATCTAGTTTTCTAACTTCTGGAAGCTTAGATATGCTCAGCATTAATACTTTCAACACTATAGCAAATAATAAACTAATGGAGTATAATTAATGATTTTAAATGTATATTTAATATAAAGATGTATGCATTTCCCACATATATAATAATCCACGCATATATGTAATTATTAAGCTTTTATACACTTAATAAGTAACACTTGTGAAGGATATATATTTTTTATATCCTTCATCTGAAGTAAACCTGGCAGTAATCATCATCTTTTTTAAGAAACCAGCGTAGCTCTCATAAATTTACATTCCTTGTTCATATATTCTAATTCAAGTTAAAAGTTTCAACAAAAAGTGTAGCACAAAGTCACTTAATCTGTACAAGTTTATAATATAAAGAAAAGGTTTTGCAGATAATTCTCAGAAAACAAATCAGCATCCTGATGTTGGATATACAAGTGGAAAAATATTTTACCTGAAATAAAAGCTTACTAAACCTTAGAACGTTATTTAAAGCATTTTATCTTTTCATGTTATTTTACTTGAGAACTGTATAGTATGTTACATTCTACGCAACTATTCCTTTCACACACTTTAGTCTGTTTTTTATATCAAACACCCGCCACGCTGCTCTCTGGATGACTACAATCTTTATCTGTTGAAACAACTTTTCTTTCAATTGCTTTCTCTTTAATGGAAGCAACGCATTCTGGTCACACACACCCAATTTCGGTTTCGACACGGCATTGATTTTAGTTCGGCATCAACTTCAAACTTATGGAGATAGGGTTATTTATATCAAATAACTTTTGAGGTATCTGGCTTTCTATCTAAAGCTTGTTGCCCTTTCTTCTGATTTATTATTTTGGATGTGTTTAGTAAGTGTTGCTGAATATGTATTCTGTGAAAACAAAATATTGCAGAATCTCGTTATGACAAAAACTTGTAACAATTACATAAAAACTCTTCGTGTATAATTGATATTTCGTTAATAAAATGGTATAGAAAATATAATACATTAAAGTTTCAAAGTGTTAGGAATTTTGCGTAATGAATGCTTAAAATATTGTAAAATAGTTTATATCTGGATGTGTCACACTTTAATATTACTTAATGTTGTATTTATTTTTTGTTAGATTGGTGTAATATTCTCAAGCAAAGCCGTTATTTACATTATAATGACGATTTAATGGAAACTTGGCGAAATTTTGGTGATAGAGCCAAGTTGGCATTATTTTTGTCAACCATTTGAGCGACGGTGACCATTTCTGGTGAGTTGGCGACCATATGGAGGTTTCTGGAAATTATTGAAGAAATCTATTGATATCGCGATCTATGAAGTGAGCGGATCTTTCGATAAAAGTCAGTGCGGACTAGTAATAGGAGTCACTTCCTGTATTAGTGTTGTTTTGACCATTGAAGAGTCAGAATTGTTTTGAAGAGTTGCTGTTGAAGAGTTGTTTTGATAGAGCAATTACTTGCGAATACTTTACGCATTTCAAGACACTCATAACTGCGACTAGTGTATGAGTGAATATTAACGTCCCACTGTTCAGCTACACTAGGGCTTTTGGCGGCGAACCTCATAATTTTGAACCATGGTCAAGTGACGAGGATGACACCTGAGCTAGCACCCTCTTTCCTAACTACCAAACCAGCGAGAGGGCGTTTGAGATTAAACGTTTAACGTTTATTACCCCCGTACAAATTCTAAACAATGTTCTGAATCATTTCAGTTTGTAAGAAAGTACGCTCTAAAGGAATATGAAGTTAGTTTTATAACAATGTTATAAACTGAAAGATGTGAGAAAAATTTAACTTTTCCTTGTTTCTCCTAATTTTTTTTAAATTTTTTATTTTTCCATACCTTTTAATTTGTTAAGGCATATGAATCTAATTGATCTTTTCTTTTTGAAAATGTTTTCATCAAATAATGTGAAAAAATTGATATTATTTTTTTAATATGGATTATCCACTCATAACTAATTTTCAGAGCAAAAATATTTTTTTTCATTTTTATAAAAATTTATTTTAGCATCATTCTCAGGAAAAAAATCTCTACATTAATTCCAATGAAATAATAATTCATTAATATTTAAATGAATGTCATTAGAAAAAATGATGACTGTCATAAAAAAAATAATCCCTTCTATATTTTTGTATCACATGCATTGTATCTTCTTCTGGTTCAAATGCATTATTTATCTTCCCATATTTTAACTGCATTAATTTAATATCTTTCGTTTTAATACATATAATACTTGTATGCTTTATTTTAGAGATTTAATCAAATAATACTTTCTTCTCAAAATGCGTACATGTTCTACAAAAATTTGAAGATTTCATCCAGACAAAGCAAATGCCTAACAGCATTTAAAAGACAAATACCTGATGTAACAGATAAAAAACCCAATGAGAAAGGTTTGGATTGTTTGCCTTACTAGAAATCCCAAAAATTTTTATAGTGAAAAGCTATTCTGAATCGCTAAATCAATAAGCAGATAGGCGATTTCCATGTCTGAGTAAACTGAAATATTAGTGATCAGGACGCGATGGGGGCATCGCATATTCAGGATGAAATTGAAAAATTGATTTCAGATTGGGAGAAGCTAATAGAATTGGATCTACAAAATGCACAGATATATTTCGGAAAGTTTCAGTATTTAAAGTCGATCACAAAATTATGTCTTGAAGTAAAATACTGTTACTTGCTAGGAGTAAATATAGTATGTCATGGGGGGGGGAGGTACGAAATCGATTTGCTTCAATAATTAATTGAATTAAATTTCGTGATGAAAATATTTTTACTTTCAAAAAGGGATGCAATAACTGAATTACTTCTCAAACCAAGTAATTTACAAAAAAAGCCTTTTTTTTGTAATTTTAAATTTTTTTACTTATTAATATATTTGTTCACCTTTCGAAGCCAGTTTTATGTAAGAAATGCAATATAACATATGGACTTAACCATTTATTATTTACTTATATTGGCAGTGAAAATCATTCATGTGGTTATCAAAATAATATAGACATACCTTAGACTTATAAAGATTCATTTATGGTGTAGGAACGCTTTTGTCATGTGATACCGCTTGGATTCACCTAGGAATTAATTAATACTAGAGCAAAATAGTATTTAAAATGTATGTTGTACCATTCTTCATGGAGATATTGGGAAAGTTATGGGAGATATCCCGGTAGAGGATATCGATTCCGTATTGTATGCTCTAAAATGGACCATAACTTTTCAATTGAATTGAGGTTGGGTGATTGTGTGAACCAATACTCGTGTTTATCAAACTGTGTTTGGACAAGTTTTGCTGAATGGACAAGTGCTTTATCATCTTGGAAAATTCCATCTCCTATAGGGAACAAAGTTTGCCTCATAAGATGTACTTGGTCAGCTGAGACTTCTCTTTACTTCTTTCCAGTGATCCTTTCAGGCTTATGATTGGTCCAGCAGAAAACTCAACCTGGTTGCCCGTAACATGACAGATGCACCTTCTTGCCTAACAATTGAAAGAAGACAATCAGGAACATACACTTATGCAGGTTTCCTCCAAACGTTCACCCGTCCTATTGTAAGGAAAAGTCGGAAAGACTATTCTTTAGACCATATTAATATCTTCCACTTATCAATCGACCAGGTTTTGTGAACGTGACACTCCTGTAGACGGCGTTTTTGCATTACCATCTTCAAAAGTGGCTTGGGAGTTACAGCTCTGAAGTAAATGTACGGTTTAAGATCCTTTCTAATTCTGGTCATTTCCACTAGATAATACATATGCTGGTTGAGCTCTGCGGTCATTTTTGCTGCAATTGTTTGAGTTTTAAACATTACAATGTGGCTTAATTCCCGTACGTCTTTTTTTTTACTGGGCTTTCTTTTTAGTCCGCTATTTTGACTTTCCCAGCTTCTCTTGCTACTTTAGGTTTATGCTGTGTTGACTTTATACGCCGTGTCTCTAGAAACCTCTACAGTAGAGATAATTCTATCATACTTCCTCCAGTTAGACGAGCTCCTACAATTTGGCCACTTTGAAAATCTGAGGTACTCAACATTTTACGCTTTAAAAAAATCCGACACACTAAGAACTTTAATATGGCTACCACATATTACCAGAATATATACATTTCCTTTTATAAAAACAATGGTTAGCTACCACTACATTTTAATGCAGGGATGGGCAATAGTTTTTGCTCGAGAGTCAAAAATCAAAAAAAAAATTTGGTTGGCCAAGGTAAATTTTTCAAAAATTTCAAAAACAATACACACATATTACAATTTAAATATGTTAATGAAATGAAAAAAATTGCGATTTCATTTTAAAAAGTTCATTATATTGAGGTTCGAAGTTATATGTACTGATTCAAGAAACGATGCTAAGTGCTCATCTGTCAGTTTAGTTTTGAATTAATTCTTTCTAAAGTTCTAGTTGAAAATACTTTTGTTCACATATAAAAAATGAAGCAAACATAGATTTGATTTTCTGGGTGTGAGATATTAAATTTGGGAAACTTATTTTCGATAATGATTTGAAAAACTCAAACTTTAGCATATTTAGAAACAACTGCTTAAGATGATTGTTAGATTGCAATTCAACTAATTCAAGTTGCAAATCTGACCTCACTGCTTCAAAATTAACGTTGAAAGGAAAGCTAAAAATATCCAATTCTGTTTGAATGGTATTGAGAAATCTGTGTTCGGATTTAAAATGCAGTTTTTTCAAACTATCTCCACAATTCTCTTAAGCTTCTCTTGATTTATGGAGGGTATTGAAATTGACCTCGGTAAATGAAACAAGTTGTTCTTAGATATCTGCTGAGCAAATATATTAAGTTTTCGTTTAAAAAATGCAATGTATGAAAGCCATTCTGTACCTTCTAACATTTCGTACTTCGTAGAACACTATTTCTTATGGAAGAACGCCACAATGTCGTCTTTCAGCTACCAAACACGCTCGAAAATCCAACTAGCACTAAACCAACTTTCATGTAATCGTTACTTTCGCATCAGAGTATTCGGATTGCACTGACTGAACTGAAGTGCGTAATGGAAATAGCCATGCGCTCTTTCCAAAAAAAAAATAGCACAGATGATAAATCTTTTGCAGTGTAGCATTTAAGAACATGTTCAACATAAAACACTATTGAAAATATACAAATATTTTAATTATAAATATAGATTCTGGTTTAATAAGTTAAATTTATATTTTTGTTACTTTAGTTATACTTTAGAGAGCTAATTCGAAATCTCATTAAAATATTGATGAGATAAATTTTTAATTCTTTCACAACTTTTAATATCAAAAATGAAAAATGAAAAGATGAATACTTGACATCAATTACAATGAAACCACGCGCGCGGTTAACCAATTTTTTTTTAAAAATAAAACAGTCACATTGTTGCATTTTCACACATTGTGTCAGGATTTTGTAATTTCTACATCTTACTTATAACAATCAGAGAAATGCATGCTCATTTCCTGACAAATTTTAATAATGAAGCTGGAAACATCAAATGCAATGGTTATTGTAAAAACTTAAAATGCCACTGAAAAGGAATATTGTGTTTTAGCATAAATGGTTAATTTTGATAAAATTGCATGACAAAGAAAAATAAAAATATATATATACAGTAAAACGTTGTTTCGGTTTAACGCTCTTTCATTTGAATTGTGGGATTCCCCGAAATTGCTGGCAGCGTTAAGGCTTCCCGATATCCGAAGCAGTTTATCTGTGTTTCTTCTTTCCTGCGGTGTTACGAAAGTAATTTTATCGTTTCAAACATTTGTTGACGTTATTGTAAGTATAAATGTATACAGTGTGTCCAGCCTTAATGTGAACCAATAGCTAATTCCCGAACCGTTCGGTTAAGATATGCGCTTCCAATTTGAAAAATGTTTTAAAACAAGTAAGGAATGTTTTTACGCGTGCTTTTCAAACCAAAGAAACTCATTTAGAAAAAAATTATAAAAATTAATTTTTTATACGGTTCTAAGGTCCTATCTATTTAGAAAAAGATGCAGTATACAAAAAAAAAGTAAACACAAAAAGTTTCATTTTATTACGATAAAAAAAGGCCGAGATATGGAACTTTGAAAATCTTTCTTTATATGCATTTTCTAGGCTATTTTCAAGAAGCTAGTAAGGGGCCGTCTCCAAAGTGAAATTAGTTGGAACTCTTCTAGGAAACTTTCGCTCTTGCACGTCAGTCTAATGTAAATCGTTTTTAAATTTAAAAGCATACGGTAATAATACAATAATTGAGTACTAATGAAATAAAATTTATTCTGCGTATGTGTAAAACGTAGAAAAAATAAAATATTTTGGACGAAGAAAACATTTAATAGGAGTTCCAAAAAATAGTCTTATATGCTACAGCTTCAGTCTGATTTGCTGCGTTTTTACTGATCATGACGAACGTTAAAAATCTGTTGTGTAATCGCTTGCAATTGCATACAGTCGTATTCTAATATTACGAATTATAGTAAGGGAGAACGAGATGTATACAAATGAAGAAACTGCGAAATGGTACTGTTTTATGGGCAGTGTAATCGAAATAAGAGAGAGGCGGCAAGACTTTATGCCATTTAATTTCCCACTTGAAGACATCCATCTTATTGTACAATTGCCCGTGCTGTTCAGCGCTTGTATAAAACTGGGAGTTGCAATAGACATATTCCCTGTCTCGTCCCTTCACCATTATTTAAGTTAATTTGGTCATTCTGATATAATAAAAAAACCCTGATTCATGATTGCCGCATCATTCCACATTATGCTATAATTTGAACGGGAAATCCTGTATTATTTTGCTGCTATTTGTTAAAACACGGTGTTTATAAATCTTTTCAGTACAAGTTGTATTTCTTTAATTTAATTTTTATTGTTTGCCATACCGCAATACATATTGTCAATCTATGATGTTTACTACGATGTTTTAATTTTTCAATAACTTTTTTTTTTTGCTCTTTCTATAGATAATGAATTACTGTGCTCTAAACTCACTTTATATACGACCCCGTTTTCTGAGCAACTCGGATGCTTCAAATTTATGTAAGCATAACTCGGTCAGTTTTTATCGTAATAAAATGAAACTTTTTGTGTTTACTTTGTTTTTGTGTACTGCATCTTTTTCTAAATATAAGTGATAGGACCTGGGGACCGTATAAAAAATTAATTTTTGTAGTTTTGTTGGTTCGAAAAGCACGTAAAAACATTCCTTACCTTTTTTAAAACATTCTTTAAATTGGAAGTGCATATCTAAACCGAACGGTTCGGGAATTAGCTATTGGGTCACATTAAGGCTGGACACCCTGTATAATATAGCGATTGTCTTTGTGACAAATATCATGATTTTTAGTTTTTATCATTAGTGGGTGTGGTCATCAAAGGGTTTGTTCTAGAGTATTTAGTTTTTCTTACCTCTAAGCTTTTCTTTGCATTGGGGGTTTATTTTGTATGAATATAATTTTTGAATATTATATATATTCTAATCTTATCTAGTAAGTCTAATTAATCCATCAAGCGACACTCAACACTTTATCTTAAAAACTTTTTAATAACACGAGACAAAAGCAGCATACACAATAATGAACATACAGAGCTCTAACAAGCAGTAATTTCTATGAAGAAAATATCTGCGTATGCGCACGCAGTAGTGCAGAGTTCAGCAAAAAGTTTTCTTTGATGTTGTTAAAGGTGTTAATTTTATTTGTTTTATATATATATTCGTTTATTATGTTTCTATATTTGTAAGGAATAAACTTTCGTTTTATTGTTACAAAAAACATAATTAATAAATTTAATGGTAAAATACCTAATGAATTTTCTATCCATCTTCCCCTCTAATCCCATTATTTACATGATAAGATAACCTCGTTTAACGCTGTTTTATATTAAGCTGTACTCTGATAGAACATATACCCAGCGTTAAGCGGAGTCTTACTGTATATAAAAAAAAGGATTTTTTTCTTCGATATTTTTTTAAGTTTTTCCACAAATGAAAATGTTTTTCTTCATATGACACGAAAGAAGACAGCTTGTTTCAAAGATGCTGAAATAAGCTAATGTATTTGAAATTGTTTTTACGATAAGATATATTTTGTACGTACTAGATTAGAAATATGATTGTTAGATACACCGTTTGGTAGATTTGATGGAAACTCTATTGGAAAATTCTGATGTGTTTTGCGATTCCTATTTCCCTTATGGATTATGTAAATGGTTATAGCTGCTTCAAAAACATTTTTAAAGTTGTATCTGGCAAATATTGTTAATATATGCTAGCGTTTCTCAAATTGTGGGGTGCAACTCTCTAGGGGGGGGGGCTTGATATTCCTACATAGAGGGCATGAGTATATGGAAAGTTGAAAATAAAAAAATTAAATATGTATTAATTTACTAAAAGTAAGCAAAACAAAATACATTTTGACATAATAAAAACTAAATACACATTTTCACTGATATAATACACTAATAAATCTATCAGAAATACACTATGTTTTTCATAATTAATTTATAAATAATAAATTGAAAAGAAGTTTAATCATTACTATTGCCCTTCCATGGGTTGGTCATATACAAAACTTTATACTAATCTTGGTAATTTGTATGGTTTATGATTAAAGTCGTATTGTAGCATCAAACGTACATTATTTTTGCATTCAATACATTGATATTACATGGGGGGGCGATGAGAAAATTATGATTGAAAATTGGGTCACAAATATTGAATGTTTGAGAAGCACTGATCTACGATGGCATCCAGAATTCACATAGTTACTTAAAATATGTACAAAGTATTTTCTAAATAATCTTTCTTAGAGCACACAGTAAATATAGACAATCAACATCCGCTGATGAGATGGGTTGAATAAAAAAATCTTAATCCGTAAAGATAAAGAAACAACTTTTTTATACAAAATATACACCAAAAATATTTAAGTTACAATTTAATATTAATATATTATAATTCCGAGAAAAATCATGCTATCACTTTAATGGGGCTCAAAGCTAAGGCAAACGACAGGCGTAAAATTCTAGCCCTTAGCCGCGATGAATTTCGTGGACCTTGATCTGATGTTACTGTCGATCAGGTGCATAAAAAACAACAACAACATTTTAAAATTAAATGTGTTTATGTTTAATATGTTCATTAATATATATTAAACATAAAGTCTAAGTTACAGTATATATAAGTTAAGAGTATAGAGAGAGTCTGAAATGGACAGCATTAAAGTTTTTTCTAGTTTTCTAATTGGAAAAAAGAAGTTATCAACAATTAACCCACTCACAAACCATACGACTACTGTTATACATAACAGCAATTTAGACAGTTAGGAAATTTTGATATTCCTTTTCATTTGTACATTTAGTCATGAAACACTTTATTCTGCCTTTTTGTGTATACCAGACATTTCTAAAGAGAAAGCTCACGTAATTAAAGCAATTTTTCTCTAGAAATTTCGAATTGAATATCGATTTAAAATGGTTTCAAGACCCCATTTTTAGGAAAGTCTTTGACTCCAGGAATAACCAGCAACAGCAAAAATAAAAGTTATTTGCAAAGTAGCTAAATAGGCTTGATAAAAATAGCAGATAACTTTTTACTTTTTCAATTCCTACTATTAGATTCTCTCTCTCTAAATTTATCTTGTTCAAATATTCAATCGTTAATAAAATGAATTTTAAAGTACTCAATTGACCTTAAATTGTATATACACACTTATTTTGGATGACAATACTGTAATTTAATTATAATTAATAAAAATTAATTGATTAAAACTAATTATTCATAGAATTACAAATACAGCCACATTGGATGTCATTTTTGGCGACTCAGAGACTATTTTGGCGACTTGTGTGAAAACTTGAAAAGGTTTTTTTTCAGATTTTAAGGAAGTCAGTAGGGTAAAATCATGAAATGATCGATTTTGAGTTTTTAATATTTCTGAAATCTGTATTTCATTACCTTTCTAGGTATGTAACATTTATGCCATATTTTCAATTAGAACTATGTCAAAATGACTTTTAAAAATTCATCAACTGGCGGACCACGCCCTCTTTTGACAGATATTTGCCTTTTAAATATCCTGAAACAACTGCAAAGCCTTCTTTTTGTTTATTCAAACGCAATTAACTTTAGATAACAGTTGACTGTTCTATTAACTGTATTAGTTTGGTGGCGGAATTTCGAGTTACAACATGTTTCCAAGTGTTTTAAAGTATTATTTCTTAGTATTTAAAAATTTACTTTCACAAGGTATGATTTTTTTCAAAACTACTATTTTCATAATTTATATTTTTAAAATTACATTTAAAAAAATAAAAATTTTCTAAATTTACTGTATGTGAAAAAAAGCTGCAAATTTACATTATATATTCTTATGCATTCTTGTGGATACTGAAGTGATATTTTGAAAATACAAAAAAAAAAACATTTAGCTAAGAGCACATGTGTCAAAAAACAAACAACTTTGAATAAATTCAGTGATGATAAATAAAAGTCTGTTTATAAAAAAACTAACTTTTTTAAAAAATATATCCTTCAGTATAAATATAAATGTTATTTTACTGTACAGAGAAGTTTTTAAATATAAATATTCAAAAGTTTCTGAATGAATTGGACATACAAAAATTCAGATGTGTAATACCATTTGTCGTTGCAAGAAGCTGGTTAAATACATAAAAATACATAAATATCATGTTTAAAAACATAAAAACAGTTTTATTTTTGCTGTTTAAGAAATCATGTGTACAGTTTAGAGAAACTTTTGAAATTTAAAATCTTAGAAACTTATGTTTGCATGTGAACACACAAAACACATATGAAAACTTTCGAAATGACGTAAAATCATGTTTTTTCAAATGCACACAAAACCATATAGATAAATTTTTCCCCATTATATTTATGATGATATTTGCTCTACTTTGATATTTGTAATACATAAATGCTACAAATTCTTCTAAACTTTATAGAGATTTTGTGATGATACATGTAAATTTTACAAAATATCTCGTTAAGCAAAATCTGAAAAATGTTATGTATGTATTTTCTGAGAATTTAAAAACATTTTTGATGCTTTTTTTACTTAAAATATATTGATTTGATGCTAATGTTGAATAAAATGTGGCAAATACATGTTGGAAGTCATATTTTTTGTGATGAAGTGACATTTCATGTTAAAAATGCATTTTCCAAAAAATTTGTTTATAAAAATTTATGTTCTTTTTTCTCAGAAAATAATGAAAGCATGTTCACAAAATTTCAATAAAACATAACTCATATGTACACTGACCCTAACCATGTACACTGAAGTAAGCCTTGATAAATTTTCCCAAAATATTTTAACATAAAGCATTTATCGTAGAAAAAAGTTAAAATTTCCAAGAAATTTATAGTAATATTTTTATGTTGCATGGTTTTGAAAAAACTTAACAATATATTTGAAATATCTCACTTCAGCATAAATATTAAAGTCTAATTAATATTCAGACTAAAACAGAAGTCTTAATATTTAACAGTTTCTGAGAAAAAGTACACATATATATATGTGATGATACGGGATGATTTTTGTCGTTGCCTGTAAAGCTTGTTATACACATAAAATTACATAAATTTCATGTTTAAAAACATAAAAACAGTTTTCTTGCTGTTTTGGATATCATTTATGTAATATTTAAAGAAACTTTTTAATTCTGATACTTTAAGAAATTGTATTTACATGTGAATATACAACGCACTAATGCAACTTTTCGAAATATCATATATTAATGTATTACTGTCTTATAAAGATTATATTTTTTAATTTTTGTCTTCTTTTTCTATAAATTTATTGTATGCAGAACTGGAATTTTTTATTTTATATTTCATATATATTGTGTATACTGAAGTGAAATTTTTGAGATATTCCTCAGACATTTAGCTAAAAAGCAGATGTAATATAGAAAATGAAAATTTTTATAAAATTCAATATTCTACTGTACAAAAATTACATTTTTAAACAGGCTGATCAATTTTTTAAAAATATTTCACTTCTGTATAAATATAAATGTTTATTTAATGCACACACAAATTTTTAAGCTTTGTGTTCAATAGTTTCTTAGTAAAAGGTACACAAATATATTCGAAAATGCAGTGCCCTTTTTCGTTGCACAAAACTTGTTATATACCCAAAAATACACAAATTTCATGTTTAAAAACATAAGATCAGTTTTCTTGTTGTTGTTTTGGATACCATTTATGTAATATTTTAAGAATCCCTTTAATTCTGATACTTTAAGAAATTGTATTTACATGTGAATTTATAAAACACTAATGAAATTTTTCGAAATGTCGTATAATGATGCCAAAGCCATATTTTCATGTATTGACACATTTTTACATGGTATTTATGATGATTTATAATCACAATAATGTATCAGAACCGAAAATTCTTCAAAAATTGATGCATAATTTGAGAAAAATGATGCAAATGCTATAAAATATCTCGATAGATTAAAAGTGAAAAATGCTATATATGCATTTTCTGAGAAATCTAAGTAAAAGAAATTAATAAAAAGTCTTAAAAGTTATTGAAAATAAGCTAATGTTTAAAAAAGTAGTGCAAATACAGATTGTAATGCATAATTTTTTTGATGAAGTGACATTTTATAATAAAAATGCAATTATCTCAAAACGGTGTTTTTAAAATTTCGTGTACCATTTTCTCAGAACCTATTCAACGGAAGCACTTTCAATCTTCACTGAATATTACTGATATGTTAATATATATACTGAAGGGAGCTTTTTTATTAATATACCCATAATATTTTTGTAAAAGTCAGTTATCGTGAAAAAAAATGACATTTTTCAAAAAATTCATAGTGATACTTTACGATGAAAGTTTTTGAAAAAGCTAAACAATATATTTGAAAAAGCTGACTTCAGTTTAAATAAAAAAAAAGTATAATTAATATACAGACAAAATTTTAAGTTTGTACATTTAATAGTTTCTGAGTTTCTAGTACATAAAAATGCTCAATTTAACATTGTCGGGATAGGTGGTACCGACTATTCTTAAAGTGCTCATTTGAGCTGAAATTTTCTATACACTATTGTTTTGGGTAACAATATAAAATAATTTAATTATAATTAGTTAAAATTATTGACTGAAATTAGTTATTTAAAGAATTACAGACACAGCCACGTTGGCTTCCTTTTTTAGCGACTTGAGTCAAAACTTTAAAATATTTTTTCCCCTCAAGTTTCAAAGCTGAACAGTTGAACTGAAACTCTATATACAAGATTGTTTTTGATGACAATGCGATACTTTAATGATAATTAGTAATTGCACTTAATGTTGTGATTCTGAGATGTAAGTATATACAAATTAATTGTAATTGCAATTATTTAATAAAAATAAATAAAAATAATTTTTTTTGTTGATCTAAGTATAAATTGACTTAAAATTTTTTTTATTACTTGTTAAGTCGTTATTCTTCTGCAAAAAAAAACATTCAACTTTGCCAACATTTTTGCGATGATGCACGATTTTAAGTTTACCTTTAAATTAAAATGCCAGCATTAAAATAAGTCACGTATGAAGAATCATGATCATTAATATTATGAAGGATACTATTTTTTTAAAAAATAATGTAACTCCAACTCGACTAAAAACTTCAGTTTAAGCAATGCCATAAAACTCTGGTTTTCCTGCAATTAAACAACCCTATCGCATTCAAACTGAATGTTGAAATTACATACCAAATATTTGACTTACGCAACTTCTGTAAATCCAGGATGACCTAACCCCTCATCATGTTCTTCCTTCTAAAAAAGAAATCCTTTCTTTTTTTCTTTTTTTACTATAAAATGTAGAGTTCTCTTTTTCCTTGTCCAACTTTGCAGACACTATCCGTATTTTATGGGAAATTAAAAAAAAAACACTAGAGCATGTCCGATGATTTCCTTGGAGAATATGATAGCAAATATTTTACTTATCCAAACACTTTCCACCAGTGAAAGCAATTGAATGATAAAAACGTAACAATTCTGTACTTCAAACATTCTAAAAATTCTCTCTTTTTTGCTGCTACAATTCTGCAGAATGTTGCAATTGCTCTTTTTATCATTTGATGTAACACTCTCATTTCTATGATGGAGGATACTTATTTCAAATACAGCTGGGAATATAGAACTTCGCTAACTTATATAAGATTTAGGTGGCTCTTTTCAAATGGTATTGACGCATCCATTTTTATGCGCTGAATATAAGGGAAAATTGATTAAAGAAAAAATGTATTGCGTTCTTCATAGATATTCAGAGATTGAATATCGTATCAGATAGTTTAACGAGTAAAATACAATGCACATTATGTAACAAGTCCAAAAATTCAAAACTTTTCAAAACGATTATTTATAAAACTTCCTTATTTATAAAACCTTCCTTATTTATAAAACTTTAAAAAGATCAAAATGGTTTATTTCGTGAGACATATTATGTTCAGATGGATTTCCAGAAAATATTCATTTCCCACATTATTACTTGATTCGAGGGATTGAATAATAATATAAATTGTATGGTTTGTTCATTTTAATAAATTTTAATGTGCACAACAGAAAAATTCCGTTAAACGACAGGAATTTCTGTGGATTCTGGATAACATAATACCTTTTTTCATGAAATAAATATGATTATATATGTTATAATAAGATCTTAAGAAAAAAACTGAATTAAATATGATTTTGGATATGTTTCATATATGTCCTTGACTGAAATTTAAAACTAATTTTTTATATAACTTGAAATAAAATATTTAAAACCTAAATTCATCAGCAAAAAACAAAATTACTCATTTATAAATCATTGATAAGGCGCGTTCAAACACATGCTGCAGAAACAGGAGCAATGACCAAGACAGACAAGGAGACTTACTAAATATGTTAAAAGAGTCCTTAGAAGTATTTTTGGAGGTTTAAAATGTGATGGCGTTTGGAAAAGTACCAATTTAGAAATTTATAAATATTATGAAGAACCAGATATTGTTATATTTATTGCAATAAGGGTTAAAAAGGCAGGATACCAGAAAGATTGGACAACAATCGTGTCATAAAAAAGATCTTTGTGGCCTGAACATGTGACACTCTAAAAAAAGGAAGTTTAAGACTCAGGTGGATCGAATACCTAGAATAGATGTAAAAACTATTTAAGTCAGAAATTTCAAAATTCAAGCCAAGAACACAAAACAAACTGGAACGTAATTCATAAGGAGGCCGAGGCCAACCTAGGATGTCGTGCCATTGAGAAAGGAAGGTATAACTCGAAATGTTTTATCGAAAATGTTTAACATCTTTAAACAGTCATGAAGAAAATTAATATTCTTGAAATTCAATACGAACATTGTTGGAAATATTACTTTCTCGGGAATTATACAGCATATCAATATTTTATAGCTTCACAGTGAATGTTTCAATCAGGAGTGGACGGAACCACCTAAGGTTGCTATCCATGCTTATTTCCGTTCTGTGAAGACAAATAATAATATAATATATATGTGCGTGCGTGTGTGTGTGTGATTTGCATATATTTTTTTTAATTCTTTCAGTGAGATTATTAGTATTATAGTTTTTTAAGTGAAGCAATTTGTCCGTGGTACTAAAATACATCTCATCTGGGACTTTCTTTGTGGTGAAGGCAGGATATTTTTATCACTGAAGGTAGGAATTCAGATTCTTGAAAATATTTGATAAAGAAAAGGATGTGCAAGGCAGTGTGTAATTTGTTGCTTTAGAAAAAATGAAATTGGAAAGATAATCCAAAAACACCTACATTTTCTCTGCCCTTATTACAATGTAGGACTTAGTATTACACCATGTTTCAAATTATGTGTGTGTGCATTTATATATATATATATATATATATATATATATATGCACACATACAACCTTCAATTGTTTGAAAAAGAGGTGCAAAATGAAATTTTTGTAAATATGAGAGAGATTATTTTAAGATATATATACACTCATTTCCATAAATTAAGGATAATTCAGAATCACACAGAAATTGAACATTAAAATAAAAATTTCACCTGTAGAATTATCACACACATCTTGAAGAAGAATATGCAAATTACAGGAAACCACCAGATGGCCCGGATAGTACGTCACAATGACGAGAGTGTAAGAGAAGGGTATATAAGGAATGGTGGCAAAGAAGTAAAATTGCTCACAAGCGCTTTAAAAGCCTTTCAGTGCAATAACCGCAAAGTTATGGCACAAAGGAAGAATTTGGATGATTTTTTACGTGGTAGAATTATCAGACGACTGGAATGTGGACGTACCCAGCTCGAAGTATCCGAGGAACTTGGAATCGCCCAGAGTGTCATCTCCAAGCTTTGGCAACGATTCCAAGATGATGGTAATGTGAGTAGATGTTTCAGCACAGGTCACCCCCGAGTTTCAACGCCGGACAATGAGGACCGGTATTTGGCAGTTACTGCCAAAAGAAACAGACAGAGCACATCATCAGACCTATCTCGACAGCTCTCTTCAGCTTCTGGTACGACAGTTTCAAGGCAGACCGTGTACAGACGCTTAGGGCACATTGGTCTATATGCTCGTAGGCCTGTCAGATGTGTTCCCCTTACCGCAACTCATTGTCGCCTGCGATTAACCTGGAGTAGAGAGCATGCATTGTGGACACCGCAATATTGGTCTTGTGCGATGTTTTCCGACGAATCCAGGTTTAGTTTGCAGTGTGATTCTCGCCGGACTTTCATGTACTTTCATAACCCGTTACCACCAAGAGAACACCATTGAAAGACACCGTTACGTTGGTGCAGGATGGCTCGTTTGGGGAGGAATTATTCTTGGTCCCAGAACTGACCTGCATGTTCAGAGTGTAACGATGGCAGGCCACATCTATCGGGATGTCATTCTGGAACAACATGTACGTTTGTTTCTGGGCGCCATGGGTGCTGAATTTCTGTTTATGGATGACAACGCCCGTCCTCACTGTGCAAACATTGTAGACGAATGCCTTCAATAGGAGGATATCACCCGTATGGATTGGCCAGCATACTCACCGTACTTGAATCCAATAGAGCATGTGCGGGATATGCTTGGCCGACGAATTGCAGCCCGTCAACCTCCTCTCACCTGTCTACCGAAACTTCGGACGGCATTGCTTGATGAGTGGTGTAATATTCCGCAAGATCAGATTGATAATTTGATACTCAGCATGCGTAGGCTTTGTAAGGCCTGTATTGCATCGTCCGGGAGACATACTCCGTATTACCATCACACTAACCATGTTATACTGTTTTTTGTCAATAGGTTCTTTTTTAAAATTTGCTCCAGGGTGTAAAAAACGCAATTTTTATTTATTATGTCAAACATATAGCATCTTTTTTTGCTCTCTTCACCTTTTGTTTAATAAATAGACTTTACAAATAAATCAAATTTGTTTGCTTCTGTCTCTTTCTTTGCCTGAACTTCATTATCCTAAATTTATGGAGACGAGTGTATAAATATATATATAGCAGTAAATTAATTTAAAAAAGACTAATAAATCCTAAAACATCTTAGGATCGTACCGAAAGAATCAAGGACATGGAACCATGACAAACCAAAACAGAGAAATTTAGCTAGAGTGGAAAAAACTATAATGGTTTTCCCGAGCTGTCACTGGTTTAGGACAGTGAAACAGGGTTAAACAGTGTTTTGTGAGATCTCAACCTTCCCCTACAGTGGAAATTTTTGACATATTAGCACCAGCGATAAACCAAGGCAATAGCCCAAAACACACGTGGGTGAATATAACAGCAATAGATTAGAAATAGACAAATATAAATATGTATAAACAAAAAAAAGATATGTGCAAAATAGGTTAATAATGATTATGACCATAATTAATAATAATGTAAATGAGCAAAGAAACTATAATCTTACCCGATCTATACAGATTCCATGAGTTCACTGACTCAATGCACAAAAAAACTGCAAAACTAAGAATAATGGTGCCATCTATATATATTTTTAGTAACTAAACTTATTATAATAATATATTAAAAAATTATATACTATAAACTAAATAGAAATGAATGTATTAAATAATAATAATTAAATAGCTATATTTTTGAAGACATATATTTATATATAAAATTAGCTGGATAGTTATAGTCTAGGCAACTTTGAATGAATTTTTTATAATTATTAATTCTCAATATTCTTCAGATACTAAATCATTATTTATTTTTATATAATTTAGAATTATATATATATATATATGAGACGTTCTTCAAAACATGCAAAATGTACTTTTAAAAAGCTAACATTTAGGGTTTTTGTGCTCAGCAATTATAAAAACAATTGTGGGGAAACTTTAAAATTGAAAATGAAAGTAAATTTCTTCCATTTTCGCATTCTGTTAAGTATTATACTCAGTTATATATAATAAAGAATGTGCCCTTTTTTTTGGAAAATTTTGGGCAAAAAATAATGACTACCTAAAGGGATTAAAGCATTAATTCTTCATTTTTGTGAAGAATATAACGGAAACCATCTTGGAGAACTCACGGAGATTCGAATTAACACATAAATGTATCAATCGTAAGGAGCGTTTCATATTTATGACGCAAAATCCATTTATTATGACAAACTGAAATAGGAAAAGAACAATCTACAAAATACATCACTCAGATATAAGTTAGCATATGAAGGAAGAGCAAAATGTTTAATTGCTTGAAATGTTTTTGACAGTTTATTGTGTGGAAATACTATTTCTAGGTGGAACATGAAGTCTTTTGCTAAAGAAATGTTTTTATCAGTATGCTTTTCTTTATTGCAATAACTTGATGGTAAAAATTAAGAAATGCAAAAGTAACATACATTTTTTTAAAAATATATATATTTACGAATTTCCTGCGATGTGCTTAGAGTAAATTCAATAAGCAGAATCCTTTTAAAAAAAATAAATAAAGCTATTTATTTAACGAATATACAAGAATAAACTGCGCATTCAATAGCTAGTCACCAGTACAGCTTGTTGCTGTTAGGCTCCAATACACTCTATTTTCTGCTTGTTTTTATATGCTCTCTGCGGAAGTGACGTCACTAACAGAAGTTATTCATATTAAAAAATAAACTAGAGAATCAAATCAGATTCTAGAATTCTTCTGTCGCAAGTTTCACTTCGTCGCAACTGCGAAATGTCGCAAATTTGCGACAAAATTAGTTGCCTAAAACATCGCCAATGAGAATATCTCGCCAATTTGGCGACTTGCTATTGAAATACAATGGGATACATATAACATTCATTATCATAAGACAAATTACACCAATTTACAGAATTCGTAACAATATTTTTTATTTGCTTTTGAATATCTCAGACAAGTTCCAAATATTGTAGTGGTTACACAAGTTTAAATCCTTTCCATCATTAAATTTGCATTTGTATAAGTAATAACTGACTATAACTTTATAAAAATAATAAGTACTTATTTTTCTTAGATTTGGGAAACTTTGGGTAACTCCTTCGGTAATTACTCAGATTAGATATTGAAATGTATAAACTTCATTTTAACAAGGCATTTATAAAAAAAAGATTTAAAAGGAAATTAATTTAGGCATTTATTATTAATTAATTTTCCTTTAAATAAATCTTTTTACAGAAATTAATGAAAAATAAAAGTATTAAAGATGATTAAAATATATAAATGAGATATTTTTTCAAAGGATGAAAAAAATGTTCTTTTTGGAATTTAAAATCTAGATACATTTTGCGACACTCAAAAATGAAACCATGATGCATAGTACAAAAAAACTTTTTACATTTAAAATTCAATAAAAATTAAATATGTCAGTAAAAATTTTATGAAGAACTATGTTTCTTAATTTGAAACAAAAATATTTTAAATCTATTTAACTTTTATCCTTTTAAACCCTTAAAAATTGAAAAGACTTCAATTTTATCACTCACATTTTAAATAATAAAAGCGAGCTATGTTTTTAAGAAAATTTTATTTAGAAAAGTGTTTTTCATGAATCTTTATTTTCTTATTCGTGATTGTCTGGTAAAAAAACCTACCTTTATCTATGAATTTTTATGTTTTTTTTTATACTTTGTAATTTGTAAGATGCCATGCATAATATTTTTCAATAGCTTTTTGAAGCGTTTTTTTTTAATAATCTTTAATTGAATACACCCAAGAATGCAAATCTCTACTACATATGTGAGACAAAGAGCGAAAACGCACTACGTTTTATATGAAAACGTTTTATATGAAAATTTAAAGAGATATCTCATGAAAGTTTTAAACTAAGTGTAATTATTATATGAAAAGTAAGCTGTTTTAAATAATCTACATATTCATTTCATTTTAAAAGGTTAAAATGATCTTACATAATGATGCTAATACTTTTAAATAAAAGCTTTTGTTATTAAAGAGATTTATTTCAGACGCGCTTAAATATTATAATTCGAATTAGATTATATATATTATTACATTATTACAAATTGAATTATACATATTATCAATTGGTGTGGGGTGTGTGTTTGTTCACAATTTTGTCGATACTTTCTTAAGCTCCTACTTTATGCAATTTATAAATTTCGCCAGTCCTTATAAAAACTATAAATATCAAATAAGTTTTCGAAATAGAAAATATTTTTTCAATGAACAACAGTGGTAGTTTCAAACTTCGCCGCAGGCGGAAATACTACACTACACAGTAGTCGGGGGAATTCGTAATTTTACGCTTTTCGACTTTAGAGCTTCCTTCACCGGGGAACTTCAGAATTAATGGTCACAAACTTCTGTAATGGATCTCCTTCAATATTTCATTCCAAAGATTAATGTGAAACGAAAGCATAGAGTTCCGTCTCCATTACGTGTTGTGACGAATTTTTAGTCTAGTCATTGCTTTTCGTTGAATAGAACTCTGTTTTTTTTATTATTTAAGAGTTAGTTCATTGAAGTTTGATTGTTTTTAATAGAGAATTCTCAAGATTTAACTCAAGCTGAAAGAAAATTAAATTTGTAAGACATTTCAATTTAGAGTGTTTGCCAAATAAAAACAAAACATATTTATTCCCTGTTAAAACTGATTAGATTGAAAAAAGCAAATCCTGAGCAATTAAGTTGAAAAAATATTTATTTGATATTATTTACATTTTGGATTCATATATTTAAAGTGGAAATTGAAAATTCCTTTTGAATAAGATAGTTAAAAATGTGCTTTTCATTTTTTCCAATGAAAAAGTGTATTTCCAATGTCATACGGAGAAATGTTTCCATTTTGAAAATACATAAAACTGCAAAAACGTTTTAATCTTATAAGATTTAAAATGGAATTACTATTATAATTATTTTCCTCACTTATTTCTTCCTAATAAACTACTTTTCAAACATGTTTAAAATTTTACCCCAATATTTTTGTAAAAAAATTTTATGCATCTACTATATATATATATTTTTATACTTTTAATTTGACTAAAATGTATTTTATAATAGCTTAGAATGTTTCTTTGATTTGCTGGATCTTATAGTAATTGTAAACAGAAGTAAACACCTACAATATTTTTCTATATAAATATGATAATTAAATTAATTTAAATTCTATGAAAGAAACTTTTGAAAAAGAATATTGCATACTCTATTTCCAAATTTTTATATGATCTTCTTATGAAGCAGGAAATGTATCATGCTTCACAATTTGCTTCTCTCAATAAATATTTATGCTCGAGAAATAACAAATATTTCTGGATGAAGGGTTCTACACTTACTTACTTCGCAAAATGAAAATTAAGAAAATTCAACTCTAAATATTTCGTTACAGTGAACATTAATTAGAGTAAGTTAATCATCAAAAGTCAACGGATGTTTTCAAAGGTTACTCTAAGCATTTTTGACAATTTATTGAGACGTTTGACAAAATATTTTCAATAAGCTAGTTTTAATCAGGATCAAATGTGTAAATATGATCTAAATTTCGAAAGCTTATTCTGTGTTTAAAATTTAATTGATCCAATACAAACGTAGCGATTTATAAAATTCCGTAATAAAATAAAACAATATTAAAAGTGATCATCATTCTTAAAACATTTTACTTTTATGCCCGCATACGAAAACAACTTCTGATTGAATAGTTTTTGTGACTTAATTTCTGTGTATGTGTGTGTGTTAATAGGAATTTCGGTACCGAAGATTTCAAGCAGTCAAATTTCAATTCAGAACTTTTAAGTTCCAGTAATTTAAAGATCTTTTCTTCTAATTTTGAAATGCTGTAAGAAAATCCCCATGATTTCTGGCGATAATACTGTTTTCAATGTTTCCTATAAGAATTATGTTAGTATAACTTTATTCACATTTCCTAAATGGGAAGAATTTAAGCTTATACTTCTGTCTAAGGAAGGGGTGGGCATTCAGTCGATCGCGGTCAACTGGTGAACCACCAAGACATGTTTAGGTGACCGCCTTTATTAAAACTTGAAAGAGACGAGTATACTGAAGAATCACATACACCAAAGCTATTTAGATTGGAGAATCGGCTTTTTCGATGAGAGTATGTAAAACTGAGAGAATTAACATTAAATGACAATGATTTTTTAATGCATTTTGAATTGTTTGATAATGAAAGCACTATTTGATATTATGTTTATATAGATATTATTATTAATTGTGTATATTTCGTTTGCTATAAACACAGTTTTAAAAGCAGAAACATTTGTTTTTATTTACTGTAGAAATGTTGGTAAGTACACAAACACACATATATACAATCCGTATCTGTTAATTAGTTATAATAACTGGAGAGACCGTAACACCTTGAAAAGATTAGAAGTAGCCCGTACCCTGGAAATTTCAGCCCACCTCTTGTCTAAGGCATTACACTTTGCAACTAGTAGAATTAAATCTTTGTTAAACGCATTATGGAACAAAATTTGCTTCTCAAAAATATGTTGTAATTAAAGATTAAAGTATCCCATCTTATGTTCAAGTTCAATTTACAGACATTATCTGGATGAATAATAAATAACAAAGGGAATCGTGAAGTGATGAATTTCATTTCGGAAAGAATTAAATAGTATTTAACAGGGCTTCGAACCGGAACTGAATGAAAAACCAGAAAAACGAAACTAGAACTGAATCGAAAAAAATTATCGGTTTATCTCGATTCAATTTTCAATCGTTAATAAAGTACATTTTAAAGCACTCAATTGAGCTGAAATTTTATATACACGCTTATTTGGGATGACAATACAATAATATAATTATAATTAATAAAAATTAATTAATTGAAAACAATTATTCAAAGAATTACAAATGCAGTGACTTAGCGACCATTTTAGCGACTTGGGTCAAAATTTGAAAAGGTTTTTCTCACATTTTAAAGCACTCATTTGAGCTGAAATTTTCTGTACACTATATTTTTGGGTAACAATACAATAATTTATTTATTATTAATTAAAATTATTGACTGAAATTAATTATTTACAGAATTACAGACACAGCTTCATCTTAAGCGAGATTCGGGTCAAAACTTTAGATTTTTTTTCTCACGTTTCATAGCTGAACAGTTTGAACTGAAATTTTATATACACGATTGTTGTGGATGACAATGCTATAGTTTAATGATAATTAATCAAAATTAATTTCCACTTAATGTTGTGAGTCTGTCATATGTATATACATATTTATATTAATTGTAACTATTTAATAAAAAGTAACTAAAACAATTTTTGTTGATCTAAGTAGGAGTTGACTTAATTTTTTTTAATATCCTTGTTACCGTAACCAACTAATCAATATTTTCTAGTTTAACGTCAACCATATACTTATCATAATTACATATCCATTAATAGTAATAGTACTTTCCTGTTTCAGTTTCACTTGAAACTGCTTGTAGAAAGCAGATTTAACTCAATTGAATGAACTAGAATAGATGTTTTTTTTTTAAGAAAAATATCAGTCTGAGTTATATTTTTCACATCTCAGCATGCGAAAATCTACGGATGTTTGTATAGACTAATTAGATAGACAAACCAGCTCCTTAGTAGGAAGTATTCAGTGCGCCAACGCCCTAAGAAAGAAAGGGACCATGATGTACGCGTCTCTGTTTAACCCGACATTACTCACTCGAAAAAACCGAACAGTATTTCACGCGCAGGGTATCTCATATCTAAACGTGTTTAAATTCTATTTTTTCCATAAAATTAGTATACAAAGGTGAAAAAGGAAAAAAAAATCGGAAATACAATATGTTTATTACATTTTTCACACGTAAATTTAGTTTCTCTGGGTTTTTTTTATTAAGGCATACAATACATCGTTTATACACTCCCTTAGCTTTCGTTGCGAGTGAGTACGATGTTTCCCTGGAACTTAATTTTTTAAAAACATTTTGCTGAAGGATTGCTTGCTGGTTTCTGTATTCTTTACATTATTCTGTAAATCGAATTCCAAATGTTTCACAAATCTGCTCCTAGCTCGATGTTTAGCAGGTGGTTTCTGAGTACCTGACAGAATAATTTGCACATTTATCGCCGCAAGGTTCAGCACAGAAATATTGTCATAGGCTAGCAATCACCTTCTCTAACCTTTGAATATTATGTGGTCATTTGATCAACAATGATAATTTCTCTCTCAGTTTGGTTATGTTATTTCAGATTTCAAACACACCTGTGATGTGGACTGTAGATGAATCCATTGTATGTATTTCTGAACACTTGTATGTATTTCTGTAAGTAGAAGACAGTTTCAATTTTTCTTCGGTTTATATGAAACAATTGTTGTATCTTTTCAAAACCAATCACAGGTGAGTAAAGATTTAAATTTTTTTTATTTCCTCTTATTGTTCCAGCAATAGTTATTTTTTTTTTCAAAAATTCATCTGAAAGCGGATAAGACGTATACTAGTTGTCTTTTAAGGTATCCGACTAGGTTCGGAGACAAATTTTTTAAAAGTTGATTTTCAGAACAAATTTATTTTTTAAAGAACATAAATAGGCTTAAAAAGTCAGAATTATTAAATAAATATCATATATCACCCTTTGTCTTGAAAAAAAAATTTATGAAATTTTAGCAAATTTATAAAGTTAAGAAAAACGTCATAAATAAAAATAAATTGCACATTTGCAATTTTAATTTCATTCATATATTTCTTGATCCCTCTGAAGTATCATAAATCGCAGGATAAAAAAATATTTTAAGAAATAAATATTTTATTAACATTTAAATTTGATGATAATGATTTTTCACCAAAATTACTGCATGTTGTAAGCTAAAAGTGGCTGTAAAATGTGATGAAATGTAGGTGTCTTAAAACCTGCGGTTTGTTACACTCTAAAGAGCCCATAACATATATGTTACAAATTTTATCGAATTTGATTGGATTGTTTTGGAGATATCCCGTTTTTCGTGTGCAAATTATAGTAAAAATTTCATTTTTCAAAAAATGCCTTAAAAAATATTTATATAAGTTAGATAAAGTAAATGCTATAAAAACAACTTAAAAAAACTCTCGAGTTTTATGTGTTAGTCCTTCTTCTTCAATAATTATATTTCTTTTTTCCCTAATATATATATATATATAGCCCAAACATTGCCAAACATAAAACACCTAAAAAGCACTTTTTCAACCTAGTCAAATACCTTAAAATTACGTTTTTCCAAAAAATGTTCCGTTGTCTCTCTTTCTAAAACATTTATTTTTAAGCATGTTTTCCTTTTGTAAATTTTGATCGATTTCAGTAGAGGAATCTTACTTACTACGATGTTCTTCATCATTTGATTCTTTCTCATCATCATCGCAAAGAAACTTTTTTCATCAGAAAATAATGTAGTACTATGTCTATTAAATACTGTATCTATCAAATTATTTAAATACAACATGTCTTCATCATAACTACAATAATGCGTCATAGCATAAGAAAAGTTTTAAAGTGTGCTTATGTATTTAGAACTGAATGGCAATTCTTGCACAGGGTATGACATACCCGAAGTGGCGGTATCCAAAAATTTATATTCTGAGTTCCTCTACAAGCTAAAGCGCTTGGAATGATATGACATTAAAGTCAGTAACACGAGAAACACTACATTTTCTAAAAAGAGTTTAGAGGGAATATTGAAAAAAGTTAGACAGAGTGTGTATGACATACCCTGCGAGTGAAATGCCGGGTTAATTTGTCAGGAGACGTAAAAAAAGCTTTTGACATTCTATATTAAGCAATGGAGAGTAAGTACAACAGTCAACTAGAAATAAATAGTCAAGTAAAGAATAAATTCAGTATCATGTGTAACTCTCAAACGGCTCTTTATTCAATTGTTTTGCGCGCAAAACTCAGTTGTTCGCGTGTAGGCCAGATTTTTTCGCCTATCTATAACAATGGCTTCATTCATCGTTCTCTGCTTATCGCGTGCAATATACGTGTTGGTTAATTGTGTCTGTCGTGAAACCTCGACTCGAGCTATCGCAACTTTAATTATTTTAATTAATTATTTCTATTTTCCCGTTGCAGTTGAGTGGCAACGCACTTTACATCGCGAGAAACCACGAGAAAACTTTTTGTTATTCATCATTAGTCAATAAAGCTTCTACTTGTATTATGCGGATTTCTTGAGCTTGTTATTTACGAGTGGTTTTTCTTCTTTGAACTTTTGATATGATCTAATTGAATTTTTCTATGAACTAGAAGAAGCAAAGGACTCAAAACCCTCTCGACCCATTGTTAATTGAGGTAAGCTTGACTATTTTATTATTTGAAATTAGGCTTAATACATAATTATTGACATTATCACAATTCATATAGAGTCATTTAAAAAAAGAAGAAAGTCTTCTAAATATTGATATAATTGCTTTTTTTTATAGAATATATTTTTAGTACAAATAGGAATATACATAAAATAAAATAATCAATTCGTAACAGTACGGAAAATAATTATTTTTTGTGCATCGAAGACCGTTACTGATCTGATATACATCCTTGCCATAAAAATCTGCGCACCAAGAAATAATTGTGGGATCGTAGCGAAACTTGGCGTGCAGGTACATGTCATGTAGATATGCAAATAGTTAGAAAGGAAGCGTGTTTCCTCATTGTGCAATGCCGCTAAAAGGCGTTGAACTTCGTTCCCCTTGGAGAATAAAACAGGTAAGCAAAGCTTGTTTAAGTGTACTTAATCTTTTGCAAAGGAAACGCTGAGGTAGACATACCGTTACTCAACCATTGAAAACAATATGAACAGCTGTCAGAGTTCGAGAGAGGAAGAATCAACGGAATGAAGAAAGCTGGGTGGTCAGCTCGGCTTGTAGTTCGTCAAGTAATCCGCTCTGATTTCACTGTGAGGAGGTGTTGGGACCTGTGGATAGAAGGACGTTTTGTCTCTCTCTCTCTCTCTCTCTCTCTGTAGTGTTTTTTTGTAATTGCATTACTGTACAAAATTGCAAAATACTATTACCTATTCTCAAAAATATTGTGGAAAGTAACTTCTCCTAAGTCCAATATGCAGCACGAAATCCTTTGGGTGATCTCAATTATCCCTAGTAATTAAATAATTAAGTATGGTATCGAGGCACCCATAACGAGTGCTGCCAATAACCCCACCATCGATGCCTCCGTTTGGAGTGGTATTGCACACGATGAGATTGGACTGCAATGGAATGGGAAAAAGTCACCTATGGCGACGAATCTAGATTCAATTTGAGCAGTGAGGACAATCGTGTTCGTGTGTAGTGGCATCCAGGTGAACACCTCAATCCTGCCTTCGCTTTACAGAGACACACTTCTTCCTCAGCTGTTTTGATGGCACGGAGTCGCATTGCTTACGATACATGGTCACCTCTTATTTTGATCCATGGTACAATAACAGCCCAGTGGTACATCCTGACATCCTTCAGACATATGCATTGCCACTCAGAGCTCCCAGTGACCATTTTTCAACTAGACAATGCTTAGACACACACGGCAAAGATGACACAAAACTCCTTCCGCCATATTACCCCCTTTCCCTGGCCTGCTTGATCCCCATATTTGTCACCAATTCAGCATATCGGGGATCATTTGAGATGCCAAGTTGGACTGCGTACGAGTTTGGGTGAACTAGAGGCGTGTTTGTAGCAACTGTGGAACGAGATGTCTTAGGACATCATACGGAACTTGTATCTGTCAATGCCCACCCATATCGCATCGTGTAATCACCCTAGAGGTATAGAAGAGAGTACTAAAATTTCCGTTCATTTGTACTTTTTTTTGCAGTAAATGATTATTTTTCTTTTATTTTCTAATCACTTACTTGTAAGTAGTACTTACATATGTAAAATTTCGTTTCATTTTGACAACTTTTTTCTTGGTGCACAAATTTTTATGGCAATGAGTGTAAATTTTCTTTTTAGTTGATTCGGGACGAAAACCTGCTCGAGAAAATTTCAATTCGAAGTCCTGTACTTAATCCTTTGTGTTAAATTATCGTTTATTTAATTAGTTTCATCTTAAAAAAGAAGTATTATTTCTTCCATGAAAGCATTAAATTTAACTTCAATTATTTATGAAATCGTTTATACCTTATCTAAGCTTAACAAAATTTATCTCAAAGTGTTTATAATTTGGGCTGACATGAGGGTTTTTGAAATAATCCAAATAACTTTTAAATTGCAAATTGGAAAAATAATTTTGAAATACATGACACTCCAGTGCCCTTTTAATATCAATGCGTTGACTTATATTCATATTAAATGCGCATATATATAATTATTGTCAAAAGGCTTGGGATAACAAGCACGATATACGTAATTCTTATTGTATCTTGACAAAATATACCTTCATTAATGAAGAGCGAACTGATTTGTGATTATACTATTTTAATTTTGCACATTAATTTGTATAGTTATTTAGTTTCCATAAATGTATTACTTCTATGTTTTTAACATTTTCAATCGATTACTTTATAACAGAATTAGCTTGCCAGAGTGAGTGACAGAAGTTCTAGCTATATTAACGTCTCAAAAGCTGCATGAGGGCTATTTGCGACAAACTTGTAATTTTGAGCCATGGTAAAGTGACGAGCATGCCACCTGAGCTGGCATCCCTCTAAGTTTAACTTCCATATAGCACCAACGGGAGGAAGTTTGAGTTTCAGCTGATTTAAAGTGCAATGGCCCCTCCGCACGGTGCACAATGGCCATTTTTCACGATCCGGTGCACGAAAACCCCAAGAATTAAATTGCGCAAAACCCCCCACAATTTATGATTCTTATAGGCTCCTTAGCCACGTTGTAATGTTTTCGTCAGTACGCGATTAGAAATCTCCTGCAGTGGATGGTTTAGATCGGGTTTGTTGGGTCTACGAGGAACACCTACAAGCCTCATTTCCCGGTCGGAAGTTATATTTTTTCGTCTAAGCAATATTTTGCAAATTTTGGCATTTTTCTTTAAAAATACACGTCATGGGTAAATAATTTCCTTATTTGACTCTCAAATTAGGTTCAAATTTAATTCATAGCTGTAAAAACGAAACATTTAACACATTACGTAATAACCACAAACACATGTCGGTGTTTTCTGTTGATGGTCTAAAACTTTTGGGATTGACACGGATTGATCACTGCTACATTTAAGGTATCCGAACACGTTGAAAATGACCAAATTCAGTGAAGACATATTTTTGTTTTTTTTATTTTATTGAATAGAGCTATCTTTTGACTTTACTAAATATACTTTATTTTCGTTCTACACTACCTAGAGGTTAAGTTACAATCAATTTTATAAAGTTAGAGAAACCGGAAGTGGGTTTTTGATCTGCCAGAAGTGGACATTTAAATTGCTCAAAATCTATCATGGCGAGTCTGATAACTCAAAATATTACGAATATATTTCTATAAAACTTTTTGAACCTGATATTTATGTTGTTTTCTAGAGAATGTACTAAAATATTTTTTATTGTATTGATACTTTTTGAGTTATGACTTGTTATTTAAATAACGGTTTCATAAAAAATTTAATATTTCTCAATCAGCTCTAAAATTTTCAAATTTTAATAAAAAATTAAAATTTTAGTACAGTTTCTAAATAAATGCATCTAGTTTGTTTTCGTAATACTTTTACTAATATTTGTGTATTACTTTTTCTCTAACTGCTTTGAAGTTTTTCAAAAATATTGATAAAATTTAACTTATAATTGTGATTTTTGTAAAATTCAGGTAAGTTATTTTAAATTTTGATAGTTAAATAGTAATATTTATTGGTATTCAGCCCTAAAAGAGAATTTATAATGTTTTAGTATGTTATTTTGTTAAAAAGTACTCCGAACGTGTTCGGATACCTTAAGTTACATAGAGTAGATAGGGACATTTAATTTAATATCAAATTTAATTGCTATTTCCTGCAATCTCCAAAGTTCTGATTTTTTTCAGCGTTGGCAGTTGGTATTGTTGCGATGCTTGCTTCGCCTTCTTATTTCTCTCTGTTAAACAGCGCGTCATTACGAGTCGAGCGAATATGATGATAGTGACTTGGAGTCTGCAGTAACTAGTTAAACTGCTTAAATATTACCAAATCCTCCCCACCCACACAATTACACAAACTCTATTTTGCCCTCTTCACACATTTCCTATCCCTCCACATCATACCTATTATCCTTTATGGCTTAAGTACAATGTCAAGGCTCGTAAAAGTGATATTTATTTTATTGTATTTGTTTAATCTGTTAACATTTAATCTTTAATTTGTCACCCTCTTTTTTCGTAAATATTATCCCACACGTGTAAAATTACTGTTGCTGTTAATATCCTTGGATCCTTGTTCAAAAACTAGTTCCACTTAGTGGTCATTTATTCTTGATCAAATTAACACCTGGCAGAAAAATTTTCATAATAGTGTCACACCTAAAAGGCTTACTTCTTGATAGAAAATAGAAAACAGTACACAATTTACTTTAACTCTGGAACAGGCTCGCGGGGCACAGAGTCACCCCAGGCACACGAAACCCTTAAATCTGTTTAAAAGGTTTATTTGATACCAATGACGTGTTGTATAACTTTTTATATTTTATAAAGGCAAATGAGTAGAATAAAAAAAAAAGAAATGGTATCTGCGATCTGTATTAAAGGAAGTTGAAAATCATCAAGCAAAGTAAGAGACTGCTGAAATAATACATATTAATCATCACAGTGAAAGCAAATATAAGAAAATCGATAAACATGAAACTTTGAGTTGAAAGAAAAATTTTAAAACACTACCTAAAGCACTCCATTAAGAAAAATATGAAGCAATAAGTGTTGCACAAGGCACACTTCGTTCTGTCAGAAAGACATAAGCAAGAAAATGTTCAACGCGCTGTTTGTCAATCATCAAAGGACGATAAAACTACAACAACTTGAGCAACCTATGCTAGTTTACCTGTAAATAACATTCCTGTATTGTTAGCGCAAAGTGTCTGTCTGCAATTTGTGTCCTTCATAAAAGTGGTGCACGTTTGAAATATTCTGGTTCACTTTGGTTGATTTTTTTTCTCAAATTATCAAAGTAAAGTCCTTAAAAATAGGTAAGTTCACTTTCTCTTAATTAAATTATCCATGATTTTTATCGTATATTTTAAAAATAATTATAAGAAAGGATTTGGGTGATTCAGTCACCCCCACGTAACCATTTATGTTAGTTTCATTTGCGAGGCTGATCCCGGTTTAATTACAATGATTTTCGATCATTAGATATAATTTTGAAGACTTTACAGCTATAAAATAATTTCCGTGAGCCAGATCGTGAAAACTGCCCACTGTGCGATGGGGTTACATATTATTGCACTTCCTGCTTTATCAGAAGTTTCTTGAAATGTTTGCGTTCAGAGAAGTTAAAAAATAATCTGACATTAGCAAGTGCTTAAATTAGTTACTTAAAAATTTTATTAAAATAACAACTTATTCGAAATTTGTCAACTAAATTTAAACTTGCATCTTAAAATTCTAAAAATATGTTTTAAGCTTTCAAAACATCTTCACTGCTACATATCCTAAAATGTGTTTGAAACAAACTTATCTAGCCTTCTTATTTCCTCTATTTTCATCCCTATCCTACATTTTTCTTTCCCTTACATTCCCATTTTCCCACAAATATCTTCAGAATTCCTTGAAGCCACAAACTCTGAAAAGATTTTCCTTTTGTAGAAATTTTACTGGATTACAATTATTCGCTTCAACCCAACCACGATAATAAATTATCGTTATATTTAGAACGCGATTGCAAAAATTTAAAACATTATGATCAGAAAGTGCTAATTTAAAACAATATCATAATATATAGTTACGAATTTTGTGCAATTAATGCATAAAATAGTGTAAATAATTTATATTTAGATATTTAATAGATTAATATGTCTTCATTTTTGTATTTATTTTATGATAAAAATTTAATATTTGCAAGTAACGCTGCCCTTTGCATTATAATGTCGTTTCAATCACAATTTGGAGAAATATTGGCGATATAGCCACATTGGCATCATTTTTGGTGACATGGCTATCATATAGATGCTTCTGGAAATTACTGGAGAAATCAGCATACAAATAGAATTTGCTCGCTGAATCTGAGGCAGTTTTACTTCATCTGTTGAAAAGTTGCTATGATCGAGCGAATGCTTGCAAATAATCTTAATCATTGCATATTTGTATATTTAGTCACTACTAGCTGCATGAGCTCTATAGAAGGTTTGAAGTTTTTCTGGGATTAATTTTGTGAATTTTTCTGATATATTTTGTACTTTACAAATTGTTTATCTAAAATAAATTTTCATAGCTCCTCGATAACAGTTTACTGATAGCATAAAATCCACGAACCCCGATCTAAGTAACAATAATAAAAAATAAAATGAAATGAAAAACATAATAGTATAAACTAAAATTAGGAAAGAAAATTCTATACAACTGGGAAATGAATAAAACATAGAAGTATACACTATTAAAAAAGTGGTTAAAGACATTTACAGCTAAAAAAATTCAAACAGTTTGGAGATGGATGTTCTAAAAATTTACGTAAAGTAATATATTCTGAAAGTCCAACAAAGATAGAATGATGAAGAATTTCTACAAAGAAATTAATTTACTAAATAGTGGATTCAACTCATAAAATCAATAAAATAATTTTAATTATTTTTTCAGCAGTTAAAAATCCATATTTTATGTAGATTTGAAGACAAATATGGAAGAAATTCTACTGGGAATAAGAAAATTTTACCCAGGTTCACATGTACAAAATTGAATACTAACGAATTAATACCTATAAATATTCCCATTACCTTCCGTATACCCAATTTTACCTGTAAAATATTTGTATTTTTAAAAATGCACAAAAAGAATTGCAAAATGGTAAAGTATTTAATAGTTACTTTAAATTTAACCGCCTATTTTCAAAATGCAAAAACTTTAAGAGATAAGAATATTTATTTTCCCTTCTTATGTAAAATCATTTTGGTAAATTTTTCAATTATTCGAAGATTTTATAGTTTTAGTTGGAGACTTGGTAAGAATTTTCTGGTTTAAAATAAATATATTGAATTATCATTCACAGAGCAAATTTATTGTACTGTTTTAAAAGAACACTTATATAAACTCCATTGCCAATAAGATAAAAGAAAAATTATTTCAATTTTATTTCAAAGAATGTTATTTATTGCCTTTGTTTTACTCTTTCCAGAAAAAAAATCAGCGGCTGGTGAAATTAGGTTTACAGTCTCTAAGGACACTGAAAAAAGGGTATTCATTTATGTTAAAAGAAAAAACTAAGCAATCTATATAGTACAAAGTGAGATATCACTATGGAATTTACCCACAAAAAAAGTGTTTGTTTTTATTTGTAAAATGTTTCTTACTTAAGTTTAAGACTCTCTTATATAAAAGCTAATTTATATAACATTATTTTTTTTTTTATCTGTTATACTTCTTTTTCTATAGGGAAAAAATATATAGAAAAATTGCACCTATTTTTTGTATAACTATTTAAAGATTTTTTTTTTGAAAAGTAGTTTTAAGACATTTAAATCTTGAATGTGGTATATCATCGTGTTGAATGTTTTGAGAAAAGGTAGAAGAAACGACAAAGACAAGCGGTAGGAGTCAAAAATTTCCAAAATCGATTACCTCTTGCGAGTAGATAAATGTTCAGAAAATTCATTCAGTCATCGTCACTGCATAAACATGTGTTTTCATTTAGGTATATTCTTTCAATACAGGACTTTGAATTATCGCATTAGAAACAGCGGGCATGCATTTCGTGTTTTCCTACAAAAATCTCCTTCTGACGCAATTCATATGCTAAATAAATCATATAGACGAGATGTAATAAAAATATCACAAGTCTTAGAATGGTACGAGTATTTTCTTCTAGGCTGGACAAGTGCTGAAGATAATCTTTGGCTGACTGTCCATTTTTTGCAACTAACGGGGCAAAATCAGACGGAAAAATCTTCAAAAATATATTGAACTTTGCTTTTATTATTGCTGAAAAATTACTTTGAAGAGCTTATTTCACTTAAAAACAGCCACATTGTTCCCCAAATCTATCTTCTTCTGATGTTTTACATGTTTTCACAGCTAAAAAAGAAATTGAAAGAAAAATTATTTAAAAATTCACAATAAACCATGGAGAAGGCGTTGAAAGGGCTAAAGGGAATTTTTAGAAAAGATATCTAGGAATTTTTTGAAGAAATGTAAGAGAACGTTGAAAAAAAGATCACGAATTGAAAAAGATAATAATTGTAAGGACATGTAGGAATATATACTGTAAGTATTACAAATTCATTTTATTTAGAAATTCTACATGTTATCTGATCCTATTATATGTTTATGAATAGCGGAAAGTTTCATTGAAAAATACAATCAAATGGCATTAATATTAATACAATTATACCTCTGTTCAGCTCCTGCACTAAAGGATACGACAGTATTGTCTTTCAGGATGAAGAATCTAATTTAAAAAAATGTTGGCTTTCGAAAAATGTTTTGGAATATAAATTGAGATAATGGCTAGTTGATTGTCGTGTTTATGGAAGTGAAAAATTGTTTTCGTATAGGACTGAAGGTCCTCGATACCACTTTGGGAATGTCCAGCCAAGTTTCCGAATACAGATCATTCTGAGGACAGTCACAAATTCATTGCTGGACCGCAAGAATGGTGCGGCAGTTGAACAGGGGTAATTGATCAGTTCTATGTCAGTACTGTTCCTACAATTCAGGTACGTTCTTGTGCTATCTTTGTAGATTTTCATCTCCCTCAGGTGGTGTGTTCTAAGTCTGATAAGAGAATTCGCTCAAATCATATTTGTGAAGAGTGTGGCGATTCTATCCACGCTCGTTCTACTAGTAGTCCTTAGGGAGGAATTGCTGGTCTTTAAAAATTATTTTATTGTAAAACTCCTCTTCAAAGAAGAGGAGACTTGAAAATGTTAATTAAGATTACTATATATAGTCTAGGTTTTCAAGTTAGAGAGAGAAAGAATGGATAGACTACTATCGGAGCAGAGATTAATCAAATTGAATGAGAATCGCGGATATTTAATATTTGAGAATTGATTTACTTAAGGTGACGAATAGTCACTGGAGATTGAATCCAGATTTAATAGCTATGACGTCAGAGTTATTAACTTGAGTAAATTTGTTTAGTGTATTAAGGTTTTCTCATATCTCATGGACGTCGTTAACTGCCAGTATAGTTATTAATTGAGTGCATCTCTTAGACTGGATCGATTGAATTTGAGAGGTGGTTAATATTGTGAATAAATAAGATTGTTTTATTAAAATATGGCTAGTGTTACTTCTAATCTTCTCATACCTGTAGGCGTTCCGTTGATACCATTACAAGAGCATTTCAGAAGTGTATTGATGTTATTATGTAACTTCTCAAATGTTATACTTAAAAGAGATTGAGTGACTCCAATATAAAATACCTAATTGATAATTTATTTAACACATGTTGTATTATGTAATTGGTCCTGAATAAATAAAAGAATCCTTAATATTTCGAAATAATTAATTCAAATCAACTGAGTTCACTTCTTTAAAAGAGGAAACAGTGCACTTTCTTCTACGTTTCCTACAAGGCTACAAATCATGCTCTTCAGTCCTTTCTGCGTTTTTCCCCTCTCGCCAATCAAATTGCATTTGCTTCTTAGTTCACTGATTGGAATTTAAAAATGTATTTCAGTTTTTCAACGCCGTATACTCTAACGCAGTGTTTCTCAAACTTTCAGTATTTGCGACCCAATATTCAGGCATAATTTTCATCGCGCCCACCTTCCATACAATATATTGATTTCAATAATATTAAAGTTTGACGCTAAAGCTACAATACAACTTTAATATCTTAAGTACCACCGGCGTATATAAACGTCTCGCTCAGCCTGTCTTAATTGCTCCGGACGTATCTATACGTCTTTCCGAAGTACGATCTTTTCTGTGCACTGCTATCTATAAAATTATTCCGAAGGCTTTGGAATGCAATAAAATGATCTTGATAATGTTTGCGAAGGATTTACTTATTTCAGAGGATTTGTTTGTTTATTTCTTTTCTCCTTTCCCTCCAATACATCACATATGCGCACCTACGTGGTAAATGGTGGCATTCGGAAGCGAATCACGTAACTTTTAATCAGAACTTAAGGGATTAATTATAAACCGTCCAAATTATCAAGATAAGATTCAATTGTCACATATAATTTTATATATGACAAGCCCATGGGGCTAATTGTAATTATTAAACTCGTTCTTAACTTAATATTGTTAAACTAATTATAATGCATTGTCTGCACTGATACATTTATATGTGTATTTTAGCAATGTAAATGTTAATTTTATTTTTTATTATGTCAGAATGCATTTTGTTTACTTCAGTAAATTAATAATTTTTTAAATAATCTTTTGTTTTCGACTTTTCAATATGCTCGCGCCCCCTTGTAGAGTTATCGCACCCCCCTGGGTGTGCGCGCCCCACAGTTTGAGAAACGCTGCAGCGTCTTACGGATGTTTCTGTCCCGTGTTCCCGGTGGTTCCCCTTGAGTAATTCAATACCTTCAATGATATTTGCTTTACTAAGCCGAATGTAATGTGACTATTTCTGTTGAAAAGATTCCCTGTAGGGTGAATTTGGATTTTTCTCCAACAATATGGTAATCGTATCCGATAAATCTTTGATCTTCTCTTTATGTGTATATGTTTTTCATCCATCCAAAAAGTTAAATAATCATTGAGAAATGAAATATATACATATATACGAGGTGTGTCACAAAAAAACAACGAGATTGCTCCCAAAAAATCATTGTACTAACAAATTCAATTATTCGCGACAGTATCACCTTCAAAATACTTCCCTTTAGTATTCACCCACTTCTGTATTCGGTGCCGTCATTGCTGGCAACACTTTTGGAACGAGGATTTTGGAAGTGTCCTTAGGAGATTTTAAGTTTTTGCCTGGAAGTAAAATGGTTTCCCTTTAAGCAGGATTTAACTTTAGGAAACAAAAAAGCCTCATGGGGCGAAATCAGGTTAATAAGGAGGATGCCTCATCCCAGTAACATTTCTCTTGTTCAAAGCTGCTTGACAGAAAGGGCAATGTAAGAGGGTGCATTGTCTTGGTGCTACAGCTATCCATTACTCCCCAATTATGGCCCTTTTTCCCACTAAATTTTAAGAGAAGTATTTTTAGCACTCAGTGATGTAGTGTTGATTAACAGTCTGGCCACTTATGTGAGTGAAAACTCACTCATATTTCGGAATTTGGGCTATGTTTGGGTCTCTAATCGTTGACCATGGGTGCCCAGCTGGTTAATCATCTTCCACACTGACCATTCCCCCCTGAAAACCTCATTTACCATTCAAACACATGTGCTCTAGGAAAAGTTTTATCTCCATAAGCCTAGGTTAATATTTCAAAAGTTTTCATGGATAATTTAAGTTTCAAAAGACACTCCATATTGATTCGACATTTTTCCGGCAGAACGCAGTTAACTCAAGAACATAGTACCCAAAACTGGCATGATCGATTATGTCTAAACTAGCCATATGGATAGAGGAGATGCGTTGGATTGAGTCACCAGAACAGTTGTTGCAAACTCCACTCTTTTTCAAGCTTCACACATTGTCTCGTTTTTTTGTATCATATATTTTTTTTTATAAAATTTAAACTGAATACAGGCTTGGTTTGATGAAATTATATAATTTTAATTATATAATTTGGAGGTATTGTAAATATGAATTAATTTATTTTGATCTTTGACGCGATATTGTACAAAGAAGTTTATAGGAAAGTAACAAGGTACCCATGCAAATCTTATTATGGACAAAAGCTTCTCTTTTATCATTCGAAAATCTTTTGTAGCCCCTACCACGGAAGTTTCGAAAACGTTCTTTACTCCGACAGAAAGTGTATATATATATATATGCAATACATTTTGTCTCAAAATATATATGCACCCAGAAGAAATCGAGTTACTTTCAAGAAACCTGGCAGTAATGCATACGATTAAAATTTCGACTCCAATGAGACAAGGATAAGCTCGATATGCGCATATGAGATAAGCAGCTGGGAAAGCTTTAAAGCTGGACTGGTTGTGTCAGATGGTTATTCGAGCAAATCTACTGATTTGGATGGATGGTATTTTATCTTGAGATGCCTCAGAAATATGATTCGTGACAATGCGAACAATTGTCTAACTTTAAGAAGGGACATATAGCAGACCTGAGAAAAGCAAGTTGATCGAACAGGCGTATCGGCTGCCCCGTCTAGTGGAGTGATATGGTAGTTTCTCGGTGTTAAAAACATTGGATTCCAGAAGAGATATTCTATCGTAAAGGAAATACAGGGCATTTCAGGAATACAAATGCATACGAAGATTGTGCAACCAAAACATTGGATTCCCGTCCTCACCCACAACATAGCTAGAATTTGTTCGCCTCTATTTACACACTTCCAGACAACCCATGGTTCCAAAGGAAAACATTCGGGACGACTGCCCGATGAAGGGGACATATGCCAACAATCATTAAGATGCCTACCACTGAAAATACAATGAATTTTTTTGCTGACCTCGGGCAAGCTTTAGTGTGACCGACCGAATGCTTGCGATCTTTATTGATGAATCGTGATTCAGGCTCAGTACTGCTGACCAGAGCATACGCATGTGGGACGGCAAGGCCACCGGTTCAATTCGGCATTTGTTGTCGATAAGCATACGGTGATAACACATTGTGAGAAGTGATTTCTTGGGATAGAAGGTCCCGTCTAGCCGCCCTTCAGCGCGCTTTGACGGCTCGCAAATACGTAGACGAGATTTTAACGCCAGTTGCACTGTCCCTGCTTTCAAATCGAGCAGGTGCCAAGACAACACTTGTCCCCATACAGCGCGACTTTCACAAAACTCTCTTCAAGGATAAAAAGTACTCTTGTGGTCTGTCTGGTCATCAGACCTCTCGCCAATACAGCACATCTAAAACGTGCTTGGAAGGCAACTGAAAACATTTAAGAATATTGGCCAATTCATAACCCAGTGGAAAATATGAAGGCATGATCTTTCGCAGGAGGTCATAGATGACCAATTGATTTCATGCCCCGCCATGTTTTGACATTCGCGTTTTTGACCCCCACGTTCGCGTTTGACGCCACTGTAGGATTTACTAATTACTGATTCGTTTCTTTTTTATCAATTGTCATATATTCTTAATGAAACAATCTGTACTTCAGAATTTGTAATTATTTGCTTATCTCCTCATACACTATATAAAAGTTAAGTTCCGTGATATTAGATCGTCTCCTTCTGGGTGTATATATTTTTTGTGACTGAGTGTATATACACACTGCTCAAAAAATTAGGGAGTAAGCAAAATAGTGAACAAAACGTTGCCCGATAGCTATGCATGGCCATAAAATGGAGAGTACAGGTGTAACAATTCTCAAGACATAAAGAAGCAAAAAATCATTTTTAGGGGATTATAAGTATTTGGAATATTATAAGGAACACGAAATAATGCTTCAGACCAACAATTCGGTTGCATGTAAATGACACAAAAACAAACCAAATGTTTAAAATTGTTACTGCCTCTTTAAAACAGTGCGTGGTCTCCCAAACTGCTAAGACAGCAGTACACCTGTTTAGCATATATGTGATTAGATTATCGATAAGATTTTGGGGAATACTCTCTCTCTGTTCCACATACTCTTCAAAGAGAGCAGTCTTCAAATCCCAGACATTAAGTGAAATTAAAGATCTCATTTACTGTGCCTTGCGAATGAGTTCCAAGCGTACTTGATACGTTTTAGGTCAAGAGAACATGGTGGCTACTCTATACGGTGCATTGTTTCAACTTCAAGATTCTGCACAAGAGGAGCTGTATGTTTCTGGCATTATCTTACATTAAAATAAAGTTAATCAGCATTGACCGAAGCGTAAGGTACGACATGGGATTTTAAGATCTCGTTTGCATACCTATGAACCGTCAAATTGCCATTCCCCTTAATAGAAGATCAGAATGCCAATAATAGCTTATATGATCAGACCACAAAGTCTGCAATGTGATCTTTCCGGAACGAATATTGGGTTACTTCAAGTGCTCCTTTCTCGGCAAACACAATTACTCTAAAATGAATAAGGAGTCATCCGTAAACAGCACTTAATCTCAATTACTTTGCATCCGATCTTGATGTTCAGCCGCCCGACATCTTTGAGTCGCACATCTTGCTATCAATCAATTTGCCTTCATGCATACAGGCAACACGGATGAAGACCATTTCGGATTCTCTGGCAATATACCATTCGTCCTGTCTCCAAAAAAAAAAAAACTGTCGTAGAATCATCGTTGTATTGTCTTTTCTGTCTCTAAGAGCTGTTTACGGAATATATCAGTCATTATTTGCATTGATAACTCATGGACAACTTTGTCTTGGCCAACGGCTAACGTTGAAAATGCCATGTCCCATAGAAACACTTACGCAGTCGTGTAATAATACTTATTGCCACTCAACAGCATCCATTACAGTCTCCCGATAATATACCATTCTATGGATTCTAGTAGATCACGCTGTCTTGACATTCTCCAGTCCGATTTTTTTAAAGGAACTACCGAAAGGTTGAAATTCACCACTAAGACAACGAAAAATATCAGCTTCTATGAAATCATGATTTCTGAACTTACATCCTTTTTCTGGTTTTCGACCTCATGTACGGAAATTTACATATGAAACTTCCTTCTTCTGTTTTCTTGTACATTTTAGATTTTGTTTAAATATAGTTATCAGAAGAAATATTTGCGTATTTACGTAATTTCGCTAAAATGCATGTGCTCCCCCAATTTTTTGAAGTTATATATATATATATATAAAGTTTTTCTTTTTTCCAAAATTAAAAAATATATATTGTGGAGTCAAAATTTTGACAACATAAATGTAGTAATTCAAGATGATGAACAATGCAATCTACTAAAATACACACACACAATGACGGACTACAAAATAACAAGAAACTCTGAGAAAATGTATTGCTATAGATAATGACTTTGTAGAGAAATCTTACAAATAAAGACAAAAAAATTAAGTATTTGTCTCAATCTTTTTTGATTATGACGAAATTTTTCAAAATCATCGTTGAACTTTAGTTTGTTTATGCATTTTTTAAAGGACTGTATTTCTATCTTCTATTCTATAAAATTCCTAGAGCAAATTTTTTGTACTAAATCCCCAATAAATTATAGAGTAATAAATGTAACGCTCTAAAAATCATTCTATCACGGAATTTTTAAAATTAGTTACGAAATACTGCATTATTAGTAGTATACCGTGATTTAGTGAATGATGTTTCAGATGTAATTCATATAAAGTATCTATTTTTTTTCTAAATTCATTTCTATTTGGTAATCAATATAATTATTAAAAAGAAATATATTTTTCTGAAAAAAATTTACATTTTAAAATAGCATTAAATAGAAACATTTGTAGTGTCTAAAAACATGTACTACTAAAATTTCGCGTAACCTTAGTGAGTAAATTTCATTTATTTTGTAATTTTTCCTGTACAAGATTTCAAATGAAAGAAAAAGGGAGTATAGGAAGTAAATCATGAATTGGAATTTAATTTGACTTTTAAGGTCAGTGACTTATTGTGTAATACAATTAAGTTAAATTTATCTGAATCAATTTGTGTTTATGTGCATAAATAATGAAGTAATGAAGTAATTATCCTTTGTTACACTCTAAAATTGTTATATACTTGAAGTTAAATTTGCCTTTAACTATAATTAATTTTCTAATCAGTGTTTTTTCTTACTAAGGAATATCTATCCCAGTCAAACATTTCATTTTATACTCATTGTCTTTTTTCCTTTTTTTTATGTATAAACCCCATTGAAAGAAAATACGCCTTTATATGTTTTTATTACGTACAATAAATCTTATTGACTATATTTCCTTGAAATACCTTTCTGGAATATTTTTATAACATTTAATGCACTGTTGCTTTTAAAAAATAGCATTGTCATATTTAGTAAAGAATTTATTTCCTGAAATTTTATTCCATTTTTTAAATCTTATAGAAATATATCCTATTAAATTATAGTACTGTCAAAGGCATTTTTCAGATTCTTTCATAAAAATTTGAAATAAAAATTTTATCGTGTACAGTTCTATAACCAAAGCGGGCAAACAGACTAATGCGAAAGACTCCAAAGGAATTTTCTAAAAAGGTAAGAAAACGAGTTTCTAGAAATTTATTTCAACATTTTGATCCATCCATCTTTTTAGATCAAGAACATCTGGTTTCGAGAGCATCATCTCTTTAAATTTCCGGCATCTTGTGTTGCTTCAAAAAGAAAAGAAAAAATGAAACTAAATTTCAAAGATGAAGTTTATTTTTTTACTTATATAATAACTATTTCTACTCGGTTCCCAAGTTTTCTGATCGATATTTTCTCAGGCTGACATTTTTTTTGCTTCTTTCTGGGAGTGAAATATTTACAAATTATATGCTCTAACATTACTAAAATCTTTCTTGAAGAAATATTTTTTAATTTCAATTTAAAAAGTTCTTATGAAACCTTTCTTAAAATTTTTATTACTCTTATTTTTAAAGTTTATTCATGCATGTAAAGTATAATCAATAATTTCTATCTTTTGAAATTATTTTCAGTGTTAGCATTCGATTAGATATAAGTTTGTCTTGCTTATGATGTTGAATATGTAAGTTCGTGAATGGAAATAATGCATATAAATTAAGAAATACCAGAATAACAAATCATTATGAAATATAATTATATAGCCGGCATAAAACTCCAAAAATACATCTTCTTTTAAACTAACGAAGAGTTTTTGATAGCACGAGAGGTAATTGCGTGTAAGCTTGTTGGTAGTATAAAACAACACATAGATAAAATGTTTTAGAAATAAAGTGTTCGAATTTAAACTTTTATATGAGTTATATTTAATAATATTCAACTCTTACAATAGGAATTTGAAATTTGGAGAATTACTAAAATATCTCTAAGATATTTTTGAAAAATGTGATTGGCAGATTATGAAGAATTTTAGTACAAGTATTTGTATGAAGTATTTTAGGCCCGAATTCACAGAACCAATAAAAACCTAATTTTGTTAGAATTGATATAATATATAAATTTTAACCGAAATCGAAGATAGCTTTGATAAAAAAGTAAATGTAAAAAGATACCAGTTTTGAATTTCGTCTTCAAAATGAATGAATGTAATGGCTTAAAACAAATTTGTTAGTTTTTAAACCTCCAGTGAAGGATGCTCATCCATGACTGTTCTACCATATTTTTCATTTATTAGTTTTATTTTTCAGAATGACAAATTACTAGCTGAAATATTTAATGAAAGCTCTATTTTTATTCATAAGCAAGGATACATGCAAAATGTTTCACTTTTATAGTTTTATTTTACATTTTGTATAGCTGAAGTACACTTGCTTATAACTTAATAATTAATAACTGAATAATAATTCTCAAAACATAGACAAAACAATCAAAGAATACATTACAATGGCAATGCTTGTCACTTTTTCAAACGCAACCTTCAATTTTTCTTAGTAAAAATTAGTCATTTTTTTGTATTACTAAAAAGATTTTCTCCAAATGCGTAGAACAAAAATTTGGGACTTTAACAATACGAAACTTTTATCCAAATAACTCTATTGTTTGAATATTTTATACCAGTAACTTGTAATTTCATGCAGAGGAAATTGAAAAATCTACTCAGGTTTTTGGATCTACAATTAACTACCGGGAATTAAAAGAAAATATACAATTTAACGTAGAGCACGAGGGAAATTATTCAGGAAATTCAAATTAATTGAAAAGAATGCAAATTATACCTGGACAATGAAAGTAAATAAGAGCGGAAAGTGTAGAAGGACCTTTTCGCACACAACTTAATAACTTTCTCATTTTATCTTACTTCCAACTAATTATATTTACATCAATAATTATTCTTACTTTCTTTACTACTTTACAAATACAAATGCTTAATTTATAGAACTTAAGAATGAGCATTTAAAAAAAAGTTTTAAAGTTATATACATTTGTAAAAATTTACAATTAGAACTATGATAATTGCATAAACTAAATATTTGTAATGCTAAAATTTGTGTTAAAATAAATTCCAAATAGGATTTTTTTTTTTGCTTTTTTTCTTGTAAATTTCCGGTGCTTAGTTGAAAAGATTTCTGGCCCTTGTACTAAAAATTTTAATGAAAAATGATTCAATGCTAAATTATTTTTCCTTAAAATATAGTTATTTTTTGAAAAAAAAATCTAATCCAATTTTAACTTTTTAAAGCACAAGTTTTTTTAAGCATACCGGCAAAAAAAACATTTTTTTTTATTGAAGAAAATACATTTTAGAGTCTTTTTTGGCAAAAAGTGACAAGAAGAATACAAAAATCAATCAAAGTTTTTATTTTAATTTTGGATTTTAATCCCCATTGTCAACACCGGAGCAGAATATTACAATCTTACAAGTGCATCAACTTTGATTATCTTCCTTTCGAATAGCAGTTTCAAAAAATAGTATTTATTTATATTTTTCCAATAGAAATAATAGTAATAATATTCTTTATTTAAAAAAAATATTCAAAATATTATTTTGTTTGATGCAATTGGAAGCAAGTTGCAGCTCACAGCCTAACATTGCAATTATTACACATGTATCAACTATCTTTTCTTTTCCTCTACTATCTCTTTTACACAAATGCATAGCCCGGTATATTGTGTGGGCTATTTTTTTTGGTGTTAGAGAAACAATGACGCGCCGTTAGTCGTAGAATACTAGTAGATTTTAGAATCAAATACTATTTGATTTTCTTATATTTGTATAATTGTGATACTTTTTTTAAGTCTTTTCAATTAT